>VDFB02257440.1:0-89376 GCA_007258455.2 Sequoia sempervirens
GCATTTACAAGTTCTTCCGCCGGTTGACCCATTACGCTGCCATGACGAGTGATGCCCTAGTCCGCTCAGGCAACAGCGCCAAATGTTTACTCCACTAATGGTAATTCAGTACACTACAGAAGTAAACTAGATACACAATATCATTGAGCATGTAAAAGCATTCACAGAGCAGATGTATATAAAGCATTGCAGTCTTTATTCATGTACTTGCAGCATTACATTATCATATCAACATACTCCTCCCGACTACAACCCACACAGCAATATAAATAGTTAACCGGCGTCGATTGAGAACACCAACCGTCGGCAACTGTCAAGTACCAACTAATCCCGAGGACTAACCCAACGTTTACTTTAAACTGTGCATGTATTATTTAAACTATTATTATCTATTCCCAGTACAACCGACTACAACATTTATTTAATTAGTACCGTCGATTACAATATAATTATTTATTAACATGGCCGTCTACATATACATAGGAAGCATAAAGCATACACGTGAATACACACAATACATGAAGTATACACATAAATACACGTAAGCCGCATGAAAACATGTAAGCTGCAAGAATACACGTAAGTCATGAAGTATATGCATCAATACACATAAGTCACAAGGTACACTTGTGAATACACGCGAGTCGCAAAGTATACACATGAATACACATAAGTCACGAAGTCCATTCAGTGACTTAGTTATTTTTGGAGGAGTTGAAGAGTATACCGTTGTCGGTAAGGGCACTGTTCAGATTCAATCTGGAGGAATCTCATATTCCTCAATGTATACTACGTTCCTGGCATGGAACTAAACCTTCTCTCAGTCAGTCAAATTATGCGGCACTCTCCTCAATTGGATGTGGCATTCAATGCACACAAATGTTCCATTGTTCATCGAAAGACTCACACCACTGTGGCTGTTGGTATTGAGGATCAAGGTCTATACAGACTTGTGGATACAGGTGATTCCCCAGAAATAACCATGGCAACCAAAAATTCTTCTATTACCAGTCTTTGGCATCAGCGGTATGGGCACCTAAATGTGCACTATCTCTCTCAGCTAACTCAGGAGGGACTTGTAGCTGGTTTACCTGACATCCAGACTCAACATCATGGCATTTGTGGAGCTTGTCAAGCTAGGAAGCAACACAAGACACCATTCACGGATGACTCATGGTGAGCCTCTAAGGTACTGCAATTGGTTCACGCTGATGTATGTGGGCCAATGAATACACCTTTTGTTACTAGTTGCAGGTATTTCTTGCTTTTTGTTGATGATTTCAGTCCTAAAATGTGTGTGTACTTTCTCAGACAGAACTCAGATGTGTTTACTATATTTCATAAGTTTAAGGCCTTAGTAGAAAAAGAATCTGGTTGTTGCATAATCACTCTTAGGTCAGATAATGGTGGCGAATTTTGTTCTACTGCTTTCTCCAACTTTTGTGATACACATGGAATCAAATGTCAGTTAACCACACCCTACACTCCTCAGCAAAACGGCGTTGTCAAGCGGTGCAATCGTACAATTGTTCAGATGGCCCGCTCCATGTTACAACACAAGAGTGTTCCTAATAACTTTTGGGCAGAAGCAAACTACACTGTTGTCTATCTCCTTAATCAGTCTCCTACACAAGCTATTAAAGGGAAGACTCCTGAGGAAGCTTGGATTGGTCGCAAACCTAGGATCAATCAAGGGAAGACTCCTACACAAGCTGTTAAAGGGAAGACTCTAGATGCCAAGCACTCAAAGTTGGATTCCAAGAGTCAAAAGCTTATGTTCACAGGATACAGTGACAAACATAAGGCTTACCAGTTGATTGATGTGACACTGATCGTCTCATCTTCAGTCGGGATGTTGTCTTTGATCAAGAACAAGGACCTTTTCACCTTTCCTCGTTTGTTCAGCATTTTGAGGATCAGCCCTTGAAGGCTTCTGATTTGGGTGTTCGTTTTCCGTTAGTTTCACCTGATGGGAGGGATGATGAAGACTCTATCTTTGATGATGCTTAATTTGATTTTCCTCTGGATGATATTGATCTTCCACCTGATGAACCTGTTTTAGATCCAAACAGCAGCATACAGTCAATTTTGCTCTCATGGCCAACATTGACAGTGTCTATGAGCCTCAGACATACTCAGAGGCTAAAGGAATTTCTGAGTGGGAAAAGGCTATGGAGGCTAAATATTAGAGTCTTCAGAAGAATCACACTTGGGTCCTTTCTGATCTTCCTCCAGAGAAGAAGCCCATTAGCTACAAATGGGTTTATGAGGTGAAATACAAAGTTGACGGAACCCTTGACAAGTACAAAGCTCGTCTCGTTGCTAGGGGGTTCTCACAGAAGAAAAGCATTGACTATGAAGAGACTTTTGCTCCTACAGCCAAGATGAGTACCATTTTGGCTCGTCCTTGCCTTAGCAGCCCAATTTGGTTGGAAAGTCCATCAGATGGACGTTAAGAGTGCTTTCTTCAATGGTGAGTTGAAGGAAGAAGTCTACATGATGCAGCCACAAGGGTTCAAGGTTGCCGGTCAAGAACACAAGGTGTGCAGATTGGTAAAAGCACTCTATGGCCTAAAACAGGCTCATCGAGCTTTGTACATAAAGATTGACAAGTACCTCACAAATCATGGCTTTCAAAGGGGTCCATCTGACTCTAATCCGTATGTCAAACATACTGGTAGTGATATACTTATTCTTGTTGTCTATGTGGATGACCTGATCATTACTGGCAGCTCGGCACATTTCATCCCTGAGATCAAATAGGATTTGTGCAGCACATTTGACATGACATATTTGGGACTTTGGCATTACTGTTTAGGTGTTGAGGTTTGGCAGACAGAGAGCAACATCTTCATCTCCCAGTCCAAATACGCTCGAAGTCTACTGGATAAGTTCCGAATGTAGGATTGCAAACCTGCCTCCACACCCATGGAAAAAGGGCTCAAGTTGTCAGCTAAGTCAGATTCTCCTATTGTAGATGAATCCTTGTTCAACCAACTAGTGGGCAGCCTCATCTATCTCACTACCACTAGACCTGACCTCAATTTTGCAATGAGCTACATTTCACGCTTCATGGCAGGCCCCAAGGCTGATCATTGGATAGCAGCGAAGCGTGTGCTGCATTATGTGAAGGGCACTTCTAATTATGGACTTCTTTACACTAGGAGTCACGATCCTAGACTCTTTGGTTTCATAGACTCAGATTGGGCAAGTTCAGTTGATGACAGGAAATCAACATCTGGGTATGTCTTTAGTTTATGATCTGGTGTAGTCACATGGACTAGTAAGAAGCAGTAGGCAATGGCTCTTTCCTCAACAGAAGCAGAGTATCGAGGGGCAATTAAGGCAGCTTGTGAGGCAGTTTGGCTTTGCCACATGCTTGCAAATATATAAAATATCTCAAGTAGGTCTGACTCCCTTGTTCTGTGATAATCAAGGAGTTCTCAAACTTGCCAAGAATTCAGTCTTCCATGAGAGAACCAAGCATGTGGAAACTCATTGTCATTTCATTCGGAAGCTTGTTGAAGACAGATCAATTCAGTTGATGTATGTTTCAACAGAGGATCAGACAGCAAATATTCTCACTAAGTCCCTCAATCCAGATAAGTTTGTAAAATTCGGGGGGTCTCTTGGTGTAGTTAATCGATTGACCATTAAGGCAGGGTATTAGAATAATGCTTATTTAATTGTTTAATGGTCAATTATGTATTTTATTGTAATTAATTAGGTAAGATCGTTTCCACGATCTTTTGCAGTTTCTCTATTGGAAACTTGCTAGTTTTGTACTTTGTAATTCTTTATAAGCGTGTTCACTTCTTGTAAATAACACATCAAATATTTTTACCAATTACTTGCGTAATAGTCAAGACTCTGGTTTTAAGTGAATTTTAATAAAGTATTTTATTCTCCCAAGTGGGGCGTCCCCCTTTGGAGGGAAAAGGAATCCAAACTTCTAGGTCTCAAAGGTTATATATACTCCCTCATTTTCTCTCACTTGGGGGATGTTGAAAGATGACAACAAAATGTTGTCGAAGTGAGCATTGAATCCCCTCAAGGGTTTTGGAAATGAAAACCTTCAAAGCTGCGCTAGTTTCGGAGTTGAGAGATACTCCCTAGCTAGACGTAGGAGTGGCTTCACTGCAAGAGCCACCATTAGAGTTATTGGTCAAATATTTTCAGTTTGTTTTCAATTATGGATTGTTTTGATGTCTTATAGCTATATTTTGGTGTGTTCACTCTTCTTGCAGCATTTTGGAAGCATTTTTGGAAGTGATTTAGAAGATTTCAGTTTGCTGGTCACTGTTTTCCTACCATAGGTTGTACCATTATACTGTTCATGCTGATTCGAAGTTTGGAGATCTTTTTGTGGGTATTGTTCATTCATGTTTGGCAGGTTGAGGCGTCCCTTTATGCAAGAATGTCGTGTTTTTATGGAGACACCAATTTTTAGGAGCAAATTGCCTAAATGCTGGCCATACCTCATTGAGAGTTTAAAACTTGGGCTTCCTGACCGAAAATCTGCCCTTTGACCTCGTTGTTCGGGTTGTGTGAGAGGCTTAGTCTTGGCCTTTGCATCATGAGCATTTTGGAAAAGATTCATGGCAATTTGAGGTGGTTATGTCCATTTGGGGAGTTGCTGGTTGGCATTCCAGACTGCTGCTCTGCACTATCAAAACTGAGAATTCTGTATCAGACCTGTAGCAGCAGCAAATAAGACCACCTACAGTACTTTGGGGGTCTTCTAATGAGGTACCATTGTTATATTCTGATAGGAGAATGCTTATGTTCATGTTGGGGTGATATTTGGGAGTTGTGAAGCAAGTTATCATCTTTTTTCATAGTAAATCAGCAGCTTATGATAATCTAGACCATTTAATATTGAGCTCCTTTGTAACACCTTTGGTAGTACCACTAGTGATCAGCTCTTGTATTTATTTGCTACTTACCCCACTAAATAAGTGGCACTCTCACTGACTAAGTAATTGAGCTTTCTTTACTTTAATGTTATACCTATTTGAACAACCAGAGGATCTCTCTTGATTGGTCGGCTTGCCGCCAAGTGCTTTGCTTTGTTGTCATTTTGAAGAAGCGGATGATTTCCCTTTATGCACTTGATTTCATACTTACCTGACTAAAGAAGTGGTTTGTTTAGAAGCACGTATTGTAACCTTACCACCGTATGCTCTCACCTTGCCCACATCGAGATCTGGGTGATCAAAAAGTGGAAGGAAGTTTACTTTAGTTATCCTTGATTGTTGGTTACTGTATTGTAACCTTACCACCGTATGCTGTCACCTTGCTCATCTAGGAATCTGGGTGATCAAAAAGTGGAAGGAAGTTTACTTCAGTTGCTTATCCTTAATTGTTGGCTAATGTATTGTAACCTTACCAATCGTATGCTCTCACCTTGCCCACAACGAGATCTCGGTGATCAGAAAGTGGAAGGGAGTTTACTTCAATTGCTTATCATTATTATTTGGCTAAAGCTAATAGGTGAATTTTTTGAAAAAATTAAGGGTGGGTTATAAGAGCTTCCCTTGTTTTTAAAACTTCTTGTCATATAACAGTACTAAGTCCCCTATTTGGAATGCTTTCAACTGCAAGTTTCGATCGTGCCAAGCCTTCTGTCTTTCCCTTTCTAGTTGATGGTTATAAATAGCAATCGGAATTCATCCTTTTTTCCCAATTCTTCTATTCTCGTCATCAAGGATTTTTCCTCCTAACCGTAAATTTAGTGCAGTATGTATGTTGGGGATTATGAAATTCATTGGTACTATTGCATCTAGGCCATACACCAACTGGAAAGGTGTGAATTTGCTAGTTCGTTTATAGGCAATGTGGTATGCCCAAACTACCGCAGGTATCTTGATATCCCAATCTATCTAGTTCCCCTCGCACATCTTGGTTAATGTTTTGCCAACTATCTTGTTTAGGGCTTCACTAGCTCCACTAGCTTGCAGATGGTAGGGGGAGCTTTTATTGTGTGTTACCATAAATTTCTACAGTAGCTCCTTTATCATATTGTTTCCGAAGTGTTTGCCTTGATCACTCACTATGCTTAACGGCCATCCATATTTGGTGATGATATTTTCATACAAAACCTTTGTGGCAGTTTTGGTGAGACACTCTCTAGTTGGTTCCACTTTTGCCCATTTTGTTAGATACTCTACACTAATTATAATGAATCTAGCTTTTGAGAGCTTCATCAGAGGGTCAATTGGCCCTATGAAATCTATTGCCCATTTCTCAAAAGGATTTTGAGCTAGTATCAGTCTCAATGGCCTGTCATCACATGCAGTAGGTTTCCCTACCCTTTGACAGATATCACAACCTTTTGTATAGTATTTGGCATCCTTGTGTAACATTGGCTACCATAGGCCTACTAATTTTACCCTCCTTACGATGGTTTCTCCGAAATTGTGTCCTCTGGTAATCCCCTCGTGTGCTTCTCGTAAAAGGGACTTCCTTTCATGTCTATAGACAACTCTCCTTAGGATATCATCTTTTGCCATGTGGTGTAGTTCTCCCTCTACTAATGTGTAGGGTGCAGCTCTCCTCACTAATGATTGTTTATCTTGTGGGGATGTCTTTTGAAAATTCTTTGATAGATAGCAAAATAGCAATGTCCTCTAGTTCTTCCGATACCACAGTAATGCAGAACAAATGTGTACCGGGTAATTCTTCCCCATGTGCATCTGGTCCTTCACTAGTTTCAATTCTTGACAAGAAACTATGACAACGGATACACTTGATTTTCAATGGGACACGTCCACTAGATCAGCACTTCACATAGAGCATAAGACAATGAAGGAAGAAGTGCTTGGGGACCTTGAAAACACTACACAAAGACATGAGGTGGGATCTGATTTTCTGTTTTGCAATAGCAGTCCGTTACCTTTACATGATCATGAGATAGCAGCCATAACGCATGAGGATGATAGTGGTTCTCAAGATTTAAGAGAAGGGCCTCTTATGATGGTCAAGAAAGAGGAGCACTCGGATTTGCATGGACTTGACAAGAGGAATGATTCAAAGATTTCTGTTTGTACACAGTTTGCATCATGGGGATCATGAGTCACCTCTTTTGGAAAGCTCATTGGAGGCTCAAGTCATGGTTATGGATGAGATAGTTGACCACACACCTTGTGGACCAGCCAACACTGAAGTGCATGCATCTACTAATTGTGGGAATGGATTTATTGAAGATGTGAAAACAAAAATCTTGGTGAAAGGCTCAGATGACACTAATGGAATGAATGAAAAGAATAAGATTAAAAAGGAACGGAATGATACAATGGGTTTCAATGAAAAAGAACCATTTATTGCATCTACAAGTGAAGTGTGCATAAGTCTCTATATTGGTGATGTAGAGATTGTTATTGATAAGCTTCGTGAGGAGGAGACAAATTCTTTTGATGATTGTATGTTAGATCATCATGCTGACCCATCATTTTTACATGAGGATTTCAAGGGATTGACTAGTGAAAACACTGATATTTATGATGATATGTTTCCTACACATGAAAGCAAACCAAAAAGTTCATTTTCTGAAGCTGAATGTGATCATTGGCCTAGTGAGTCACGTGAATTGAAGGAACAGCTGAAAGTCACTGAAGATAAGGTTGTTCAAACCTTAACCCATTTTGATAGCACGCACAAGTTCATTGAACACCTCCTTTGGACAACTCAACTTGAAGGAAGGCAGAAAGGTTTAATGGTTGGAGCTACTATATTAAATCTGCAGACTATTAAACATGCCATAGAGGTAATGAAATCAGCTTACCTACAGTTGCTTTCGGATAGAGACCTCGCCATCAAGTTTGCAAAGAAGACTTACAAAGCTAATGTAAAATCTCCTCTTCATGATCTGAGTTGTGATACACCTCCTAATTCATGCAATGGGAATGGTGAGATACGGAATCCAAGTGATTATTCAGGTATTTCATTGGCACAAGCCAGTGAATTCCACCTTGATTGCATTGTGAGGTATGCTCATAATTTTTCTTTCATCACACATACAAATGATTTGACCATGTTTTTGATAACACATAAAAGTGGGTTGGATAAAGGATTACATAGGTCACTTCAGTATGAGGTTCTTTCGTCTTAGAAGAAGAATCCAAATCTTCCAAGTCTCCTAGTTTGTTTCTAACAAATGGTTGCATACAAAAACAGCAAATAGAGACTTGGCACATTCAGATCCCAATTGTTATCAAAGTGGCACAACAGAAGTCAACATATATTGACAATGGTGGACTTCCCATTTGGTTGTAGGATCTGGGAATTTATATGATTGGTAGATTGCTTCATATTACGATAGTGAATGACAAAGTTGATGGGCCCAATCGTATCAACTTGATACAACAGAGATATGGTGGAGCATTCTATAGGTTCATTTGGGATCCTGGTATTTGGCCATGGTATACAAGTGCAGATTGCTTGGGGACAAGCAATCTATGGGAGGGGAGGATTGTAATGTCCCCGATTTCTTACTGGCCACCACAGAATTCAATTATTTGATATTGCCTGGCAAAAAGTACATTTAAAAAGGTAATATTAAATAATTAGATCGAAGTGATGTTATAAAGTAATGCCAAGGAAATATTTATAAGGCATTTTATAAAGTCACTTTATTCAAAAAGGAGTTTAATGTTTTGAGCGTGAAATTTAAAAAAAAAAGATTCTAGAAATTTCTCCGAAAGGAATTAAAAAGGAAAGCGAGAGCTCATTTGTGTATGCTTGATTATTATTCTTCTTGGTGTTCTTGAGGAGCTCTCAGAGTTTGAAACCCTAGGACAAAAACCCTATGGGTATCTAGTTTTGGTAGTGTGACTAATTTTTCCTAGCCGGATGTTGGAGAGATCATAGAGATTTCTCACAATGCAAACTATAGGAGGATTACAAAATTTGTGAAGTCTCCTTTGGAGACATTTCGGAAATAGAAATTGGGATATTTTCAGAGGGGAAACTCAGATAATATCTATTGCATATCTATAGTTATAACACATGCACTCCTAGTAGGCTTTCTATCAAATATATTAACTTGAGAGGAGTCGATACTTTATACAAGAGTTGTAGCCTTATTCTTAAGGAAGTTCCTACATTAATCTTTGGAAGGGAAATCAATCTATAATTGTGAGAGTGGTAGGTATCACTAAGCTGTGTAAGTTTGAATAACATCGAATAAGCCAAAGACGGACACGAGCTCCACTATTCTTTAGCCACCTCCATTTTCTGAGCTGTGGGATCCTTTTCTAAGAGCTGTGAATCATTTCCTACATCCAATATACTAGCAGCTATGTAAGTTGTTGATATCTTTAGCTGTAGTCGGTCATAGTCGGTTGTAGCGTAGTTGGTCGTAGTCGGTCAGTTGTAATAATTCAATAAAACTATAGTTGTAGCAGGAATAATTAATGTAATGTCATGTGTATTCAGGTAACTAAGTCCCGATTAGTGGTAACGGGTTGTTATGAAACGTCACGACGGTTGGTTTCCCAACCACTGTCGAGCGTTATATGTACTCGGTTCTACAATCAGGAGGAGGTTATGATGACCATGGTTGATAGTAGTGTTGATATTTCTATGATTGTACATGGTGATAATTACTAGAAATGAATAGAAGCATTTCATATTTCAAGCATATTATGTTTTCCAATCTGTTGTACTATTCCATGTTCTACATATAGTCTAGTTTACTTTCGTAGTGCATAGTACCTTGGATTACACCCAATGAAGTAAACATTTGGCACCGTTGTCGAGGAGAGCAGACTCGAATAGCCACCGACAGAGGAACCCAAGTAGTAGCCTTGGAGGCCAGGGTGACTGCCTTGGAGGAGGAGGTACGCCAGAGAGAGTAGGCATGGGAGCAGAAAGCGAAGGAGTTAAAGGAGCAATTGGCCATAAGGAGTACGGAGGCAACCAAGGCCAAAAGCCGGCTAATGGAGGCGGCTCATATGGTTAAAGCTGCTAGGGAGAGGGAGATACTCACCGACCGCCAACTCCGGATGCGTACAGAGGAAGTGAGGCGATTGCGCACACAACACTCACCGACGGCTACCCTAGCATCGTCGGTACATCCAGGGACGTTCTCACTTCCCCCTTCTTCTCAGTAGCTCATATGTAGTATCATTCCTTTCTTGGCTTGTCATGTCATCTAGAAGACAACTTCTTTTGTGGGGGGGATGATGTAAGTTGTTGACATCTTTAGCTGTAGTCAGTCGTAGTCGGCTGTAGCGTAGTTGGTCATAGTCGGTCAGTTGTTATAATTCAATAAAACTATAGTTGTAGCAGGAATAATTAATGTAATAAATGTCATGTGTATTTGGCTAACTAAGTCCCGATTAGTGGTAACGGGTTGTTATGAAACATCACGACGGTTGGTTTCCCAACCACCGCTGAGCATTATATGTACTCAATTCTGTAGTCGGGAGGAGTTTATGATGACCATGGTTGATAGTACTGTTGATATTTCTATGATTGTACATGGTGATAATTACTGGAAATGAATAGAAGCATCCCATATTTCAAGCATATTATGTTTTCCAATCTGTTGTTCTATTCCATGTTCTACATCTAGTCTAGTTTACTTTTGTAGTACGTAGTACGTTGGATTACACCCAGTGAAGTAAACAAGCTAGCCCTCATGTCAAGGTGAAGAATTAAAGAAAGATGAAGTTTGGATTGTCACGACTCCTTTACTAAGTTGCACCTTTCATATGCATGAGTTGTATCTATTTGGGAGTCCTTTGGGGGTGACGTTGGAAGGATACATAGTCAATGTAGTAGCCGCCACTTAATTTTGGAGTATATTATTTTATATTGGTTGTCGTACATCTTGCACAAAACCCCCGTACATTTGCAATGTGTCGTACTCCTTTTTAGACACCATAGTCATTGCTGAAGATTATTAATATGCTTTATCTTATTTCCAGGTCAGAATTGTAAAAGTTCTATTATTTAATTATAGGAATATGAATATCAAGGTTCAATGTTATATTGTTGTCATCATTTAAATATTTCTCCCTATGTTGACAATAAATATATTGTACTATGAATCATTGAGACAGTAAGTAATTCTTGTGATGAATTTATTATAAACCATTTCCACTTAAAACCATCTAGAATGAACTCAAAACAGCAAACAACTAAACTATTTGACAAAATGTTTGCATTGTCAAACTGAGAAATATTGAAAAAAAATTGTTACATCTTGGGTAGGGATTTTAGAAAATCTTTAAATTTGCGAGAAAATATTATGCATGTGGAATATTTGAAAACATCTTTGCTCTGAAAAATGCACAAGTTGTTTACTAATTTTATAATTTCAATTTATATATTGTTTAATCCAAAATATAGATAGGTGGGTAAAATAATTTAATTATAATATAATACAAATTTTATTTTAAAGATTTTTTTTTGATACTACGGAGGTGTCCTTGCGACCCAGCCTAGCAGCTCAGCATCCCTTACCTTGGGTACCTAGGGCGAGTTGGGGCGAGACTAGTCCCTTGCGGGTGAGATCCCCCACCCGCAAGAAGTCACACCTCTTAAACCCAAGAGTGGAGTCGAACCCAAGACCAATGGGGAGCAAACCCACTGCCCAAGCCAACTCAACTACCCATTCAAGCTTTAACAAATCTAACCTCAAGGAGGTTAGGCACAAAGTCCATTCCTATACCCTGGGTCAAGAGAGCAGGAACTGGCACACAATATGACTGACCCTTGCCTTTGCCCACTACGAAGCAAAGTCAAACCTGTGACCTCGAGGAATGCAAACCCCTAGCCCTAGCCAACTCAGCTACAAATGGCGGCTTTATTTTAAAGATTTAATATATACTTCTCTTTTAATTTAAATTTGTATATTGTTAAAAGGTTTACAAGTGGGTAGATTAATTTAATATATACAAATTTAATTTTAAATATTTAATATATACTTCTTTTTTAATTTATATTTGTATATTGTTAAAAGGTTTACAAGTGCATATATTAATTTAATATATACAAATTTAAAAGTTTATAGTAAGTTTAAAATTTGACAAGGTAGATGTATACTAATTTAATTTTTAAATATATAAATTTTAAAATTTGATGTTTATTGTTCAATTTTGCTTTTTTCTTATTGCAAAGAGTACATTGGTACAATGACAACCAATACTAGCTCCATTGCCCAACCCACCTTCAAAACTAATCCAAGTTCGCCTTTATGGAGGCATGTAGAAATAATACAAGTTTGAGGTGGTGGGGCATTTGTTTGGAAATGCAGTAACTATAATGTGCAGTATATTATCTTCTATAATCGAATGAAAGCACATTTCTATGTCATTACCAATATGGGAATTAAAGCATGTCCAAGGAAGGATGGTAAAGGTTTGCCACCTCATCAAATAGCAAAATATTTCAGAGAGCAACAAGAAGCAAATGCAAGAGTTGACCATAATGCAAAGCATCCTTTAAGAAGAGGAAGGGGATCAAAAAGGCCCTGTGCTTCTCTATCTCATATTGTCTTTACTAATATTGTACTAGAGAGCCACCTATTTTGGACAAGATTAGAGAAGAGCCTACTAGTGTGAAGAGAATGAGGGGGCTCTTAGGGAGGGCATTTTCAAATGACACTAGAGAGATTGCAAATCAAGCCATTGCAAGATGTCTCTATGCAAATGGTTTGTCCTTTAATATTGTTCAATCCCCATATTGACAAGCAATCTTGAGATAAGCAAATGAGGCTCCACAAGGGCACATGGGCCAAAGCTATGAGAAGGTGCACAACACCTTACTAGCAAAGGGCGTAAAAAATATACGCTTTATTGACTCCTATTAAGAATTCATGGAAACAAATAGGGGTGTCCATTGTTTCAAACAAATGGAAGGATGTGAGAAATCTATTGTTAATCAATGTGATTGCAATGTCTCCGAAAGAAATAATTCTATTGAAAGTCGTCGATTTTGAGGGGCATGTGAAGGATACATAGTTTAATACCAATATCCTTATATAGTGCATTTAGGGTGTGGTCTCAAAATGTTGTCCAAGTAATAATAGACACTGCAAAGAATTGTAGAGCGGCTGGTATGTTGGTTGAGACACAATTTTCACATTTATTTTGGACACTTCGTGTTGTCCACTCACTTAACCTCGTGCTACAAAATTTGGGCAAGAAAAATAGATTGGACCAAACAAATCTATATTGAGCCTCAAAAGATTCAAATGTTCATGATCAGAGCTGCCGAAGGAAATTGAAACACTACAATTTTTAATTTTTATGCTTCACTTTAGTAATTGATAATTAACTTACCTAAATTTATGTATGCTTTCTTTTTATTGTATTTTTAAATTCTTGAATAAATTGTTGAGACCCAATTCGCATCCGACACAATCGTCTTGAGATGACTTAAGGTGTAGAAGCCACTTTCTAGCATGGTTCCTATGGAGGCAATCCAATAATGACAAAACAACAATTGTAATGTGGATGATCCTAGATGACACTTGGTGGGATAGCATGGAATATCTTCTTAGTTTTACCGAGCCCATCATTAGTATGATCCGTTTTACTGACATTGATAAGCCATGTTTGAGAGAGGTATATGATGGCATCAACTTTGTAATTTCCCTAATAGGGATTATACCAAATCTACCCCAAATTATCAATTTTCCCAACAATGGATTCTAGAGAGAACTTTAACTAGGTAATGATTGCAGATTGAACTTGATCCTTAACTTCTTTCTAGGTTAATTTTAATCATTCTGGTATGCTGATGAGTTCCATTAAAGAGGAATGTAATGCCAATATTTAGATCTATATGCATGACTATGACATTCAGATCCAACTCAATCATACGCCATTCCTATGGGTCTTGTAAATATGTTGGTTGCCATAAGTGTAGTTACTAGTTCATTTTAGTTGTTGATTGGAGTAGGGTTTATTTTGCTTTATGAAGTTATAAGTACATAGCATTTTATATGACCACTTACTCAGATATATCTCCCGTGCAGAAAAGTCTTCAAAGAAAACTATCGTTACGGGTATAGTTATTGGTATTGGTTTGTTGGCGATGTTACTGTTATGCCCCTTTGTTGTTATGCCCCTTAGGCCGAGGTATCTTGGAATTGATATAGATCATGATACTGGATGTGGTCTGCACTTAATGGTTTGCTTGGATGTGATCTTTATGACATTTTTCCCTGATTTGATCCCTGAAATCATGTTGTATAAGGTAAGGTTGTGCTCCTAAGTGACCACAATTGAATTACAGCCTAGCTTAGAGGGTTCGATACTCCTTTGGAGCAGCCCCCGATCTTCTCTAGAATTGAGTAATATTCCCCATAACCGATGATCCTTTGCAATTGAGTTTTACTCCTTATACCTATGGTGGGCTGAGAGACATGCCCCTTCATGGCATGTGTTTGTCCCCAAGAGAAGTCTATTGGTTAATGATCTAAGTTTATCGGCTTAAGGGATAATGATTATTAATACTCTTCCCCTAGTGCTATCACCGACTTCCCTTCAATAAATATCAACGATAAACTGTATGCTTTTCTGGATAATACGAAACAGATAGCAAATGCCTATGGTAATGAATAGCACCAACATAACAATACTCTGCATTGATGAGATGATGCGAATTAACATGCCGCGGTTTCTTCACATATTCCTGATGATACATTAATTTGGGCGTCTCCTATTTCTATCAGCCATAAAGGAAATTGCCACTATATTCGTCTCATTTCATCTGTCAATGCTTCCTATTCAGTGGATTGGTGAAATATATTCTGCCACTTTGATCCATCGAATTTCTCTATGTTGAGTAAACGGGATTATTGAATCATTGTTCCTGCTATATGATCACTGCATTTATTTAATTTTAGTGTAACCGATGTCGGCACTCCTTTTATTTCCATATAGCCGAATATGATTGTTGCACTTAGTCGGCCATGTATTAGTTTATTTAGGTCCTTATGATTATATATTATATGTTCCTTATTCTTACCAATTTCTTTTATTGGTTTATCTTATTTATATATATTGTGAGTATTTATTATAACGATTAAAGTATTTAATATTATAATGGTCATAATATTTATAATTTTATATTCGATAATTATAAAATTATTTTATGTTATATATTTTCAATATCTATTATACCAAATGTTAATATTTATATATAATAATCATAATTATAGTATTGTCTTCGACAATTATAATTATATCGAATGGTTAAAATTCTTAGTATGTATTTTGTTATCTTTAATGTACAACTTCGGGGACATGACAAACTCAATGATTGAGAAGATGAAGTGCATAAACGAAAAAGAGCAAGATACTCAACAAAACTTTCTTCAAGGAAATGCAAACATTTTGTGTTGAGTGATGGAACAAAATGACCCCCACTCCACTACATCTTGTTGCCTTTGCATTGATGCTCAAAATTTACAGTCGTCAAGGGTGCCACCGTACAGAAATGCAAAAACCAATGAAGTTATAGGAAATCACTTACTACACTCTTCCCCTATCTTGAAATGCAAGATTTAGTTACAAATGAGTTTGTTGTTTTAGTGTCCTCTAATGGTTAAAGCGTTTCCATTGTTTGTGACAAGTATAGGAAGGATGCTCACACATGGTGGTACCTCAATGGCTATACATCACCACACCTCCAAAGTCTTGCAATCAAAATTTTGTCGCAAATAAGTTTTTTTATTTTTATTGTACTCTCTAAGTTTGAACTGTTTGCTCAAATTTAATGTTTGATTTACAATTTTACAGCTGTAACTCTATAATGTCCCTATTTTAGCCATACGCTCTTCGGTGACTGATAGCCTATTTTCGGAAGCTCGTAGGCTCGTCAGGAGTAAAATTAGGGTTTCCTATTTTTATAGGGGTTTTGAAGCAATTTTAAAGGTTTGCATGTAAGAGTTTTTGATGCATGTCTAGTGGAGTTTTCTGGGTTTTTGGAGAGCTTCGGAATGGTGTAACATGCATCTCCATCTGACAACCTTCCCCAGAACTTGCTATTTTTAGCCTGTACATTGGAGTTTCAAGATTTGGACTGCGGATTCTTTCACGGTTTTCAGAGAGCTTCACAGTGATATGACATGCAAAGGCATTGGGCAACTTTTCAAAATTTACTATTTTTAGTAAGTTCTATTTCTGGCAATACCATCTTGGGCAATAGCATCAGCAGTCAATTAGTTCAGTTTCCATTCCAGGCAGTGCAGTTTGGAGCATAATTGGCTTTCAGCATTTTTGAGGCTCATTTTGGTAAAATGATTTATTTAAGTCATTTAATGTTTTAAATTCATTTTTGAGCCCCATGGCCTAGATTAATGACTTAATGTTGTTTTAAAAGGAGGCCTTTGAGGGTGGACGCCTCATTGAGAGATTATTTATATTTCAAAAGTTTAACTTTATCTCTTTGAGCCTTGGACGCCTAGTATGGAGGAATAAGAATGTTTTAAAAAATAAAATATTTCAAAAGAGATTTGGGCGTCCCTTTTGGAGGGAAAAGGTGGAAGCTGAAAAGTCACTTCAAGTTCTTTATAAGCAGGCCTTTGTTCATTCATTCATCATCTATGGTCTATCTTATCAAAATGTTGTTGGATTGAATTCAGAACCCGGCTAAGGGGGAGCTTAGCATCTAAACCAATCTTCGGGCCTGAATCTATGGTTCCCTAGATGGTCAATTGGGAGTGTGCTTCATTCAGAAGTGCATATTGGGCTTCATCGTTGAAGTTTTTGGTGAGAGTTTTCAGTTTTGTGTTTGCTGGTTACATCATGGCTGAATGAAATTTACAAACACAGCTCTTTGTATGATTTAAATTTGCTTATGGGTATTGTTGCAATCAATTCTTATGCCAAGGGCGACCTTTCATGCTGAATATCAGAATTTTATTTGAAGATTTTGATTTTTTAAGAGAGGCCGTACTGTTCTAGGGCCATACAAACCTCCCTGCAGCTTGCATTGGGTTTCAAGCTTCTCAAATGGTGTTTGTTTTGCAATGGTTAGAATCTAGTTGTTGGCCGCCATTCCCTTTGGGAATGTTGAATTCAGTTTTGGAGAGATGGACGTTGAATTGAAGGGAAAAAATATGCTTTTGATGGCTGTGTAGTTGTTGGTTTAATTAACAGCTTGCTTTGGACTCATGCTGGGCATATGTGGTGCTGTTGGTGCTTGATATTTGGAGTTACTTGGTCTCCTAGCTATTGTGAAGGTGTGTTATTTTAGTTTCATTTGAGTTGGTGAAGTATGGTTGGTGTTTTCGAGTGACTTGGGAGTGATTTTATTTGCTGGTCTGAACATTGATTTGCTGTTTCCGAAAATCAGACTTGGTTATTATCTCCTCTTGCTATATTTCCTTTGTTTTTTCTATTCATATTTGTAACTGGATATACAGTATAATCTTTGCAGTTGATATGGAGCAGATTTTTGATGAAATTCATTCTAATAACTAATTGTAAGGCTGTAAACAGTAGTATTGTTCCAATCATTTCAATTACTGCATTTACTTAATGTTCTAAATTCAAACATTGTAACCCCTAGATGGTTTACCGCCAGTGTGGAGGAATAAACATTGTAGCTTTTATATTTCACCCACTGAATAAGTGGAGTATTCCCACTGCTTAAGTGGATGCCTGCTGCAAGTGGATGAATTGTTCTTTAATGCAATACCTATCCCCCCACTGAACAAGTGGTAGCATGGAATCTTCATGGTCAGTTCTCCGCCTACTCTCATTTCCAGCTTGTAATTCATTCAGTTTGGTTGCTAACGATCCCTTCCCATATGCTATCACCTCACCTTCAATAGGATCTTGGTGAACATTCTTGGCAAAGGTTACTTTTAGCTGATTTAGATTTTTGGCTAATCCTTAATGGGTGCTTGTTGTTGGTGAAATTTCAAAGAAAAATTAAGGGACATATTTCAAACTCTCACTTTGCTTTAATAGGTTGCTAGTTCCTCTTAATCTAAGCAGAATTGGAGTACATATGCCTTTATCCACTCAATGAAACCCAACCGATTGGAAGCAAGCAAGGTAGAAAAGCTAGTTTATGTGCATTCCAACTTGCACCTTCCTACTCACAAGCAGAATGAGTACAAGGAAGGGGGCACATAGTTGTGGGATGTAAATCTAGAGCAAACTAATTTGGATTTTTCAGCTGCCACAGAATCTTCACTTTTTGTGGGGTTGGATACCCAACATACTTTTAAAGCAAGTGGCAGTGGCATTAAATGTGCTTCTTCTAATATACCTACATCACCAAGTGATGATGATGGTGTTGGCATTGGTGTTGGTCTTCATGATAACCAATATCACATTGATTACTGATTGTATTATTTTAATATTCAACCAATGAACAATGAATTCAAAATATCTATCATGACATTTAAGTTTTGACATATTGTATTTCAAATTTGTAATATTTATGTTAGTTTTGTTTAGCATATGCATGATTTGTGGTATTCTAAATCCAATTCTTGTCTTGAGGCTGCAAATATGTGTATATGATTTTTAAATGTTTTTTGTACGAACGTATCCAAACGTATCAAGTCCGCATCCCCCGAAACCCCCACTCCCCTTCCCCCTCCCCCCAGCTAAAAAAATTATTTTACTAGCATTTCATACCCAGACCCATACCCATTTCGACAACTTAGATATATACAAAAGCTATAAGATATATACACAAGAAAGAATGTGCACAAAACAAGATGAATATCACCGCTTTTGATTGTGTATTAATGCAATGCATGAGGTCTCCAACATACCTAAGAGTGAAATAAAGAGGGATATTTTAACGTGTCCAACCAAGAATTCCATACAGAAAGAATATGGCAGTTACCATTTTGGTCCTTGGACATATATGTTCTGCTTGTAATTTTAACGTAATAATTGTTTATCTCAATGTTAAAACAGAGATCGCAGGTACATCACATCCATGACATCACTCCTTTACAAAAATGTTTTCTTTATAACTACAGAAAAAAGTGAATTTATTATACTACCGTTATTTTCCGCAAACAATTGATTTTATGGCAAGAAGACTTAAAAACAATAGATCAGGTCCAAAAACCTGTACCGAGAGGATCCATTCCTTCAAAAATACATTTCAAATGATACCCTTAAAAACTCAATGCTATGTATTTTAGAAAGAAAGAAACATTCATCATCTCTGTCAACTGCTACTACTCTTCAGCACATATATATTTGAAGAAAACAACATATACAGAAAGATTTTTGATATTCCAAGAACATGAATTTTGCAATAAAAGTTTCCAAAGCAAACATTACCTGCCCGCCGGGAAGCAAGAAAGTGATACCATGCATGTCAAACCGGGGAAACAAATGAGCTAAAAGCATGTGACCAGCTTCATGCACAGCCAGCAATCTTTTATTCTCAACAGGAACCTGCTTTTAACAATGAACTATTGTTTTACAAAGAAAAAAAACTCTGTAATAAAAGCACAGGAAAAAATTGTTGACTCAAAAGCCAGCTGTGGATTTTCATGCAGACAATGGTATTTCCTTCCTAATAATATCCATAACATTGCATGATACTAGAAAACTAATCTTGCAAAATAAAAACAAACATACCTTCCTTGCATACATCTCTTGCTCTTCCTCTGTAACAAGCAAACCCATGCTTTCAAATAGTCGTTTATCCAGTGCATCAATAATATCTTGTTGGAATATTTCCTTGTGACCCTTCCTTATCTGCAATTTCCATTTCCAAACAAGAATCCACGAGATATTCTACAAACATAAGACTTCAAAAGAACCACACATATATCCAAATTTAATGAGAGCAAAAAAAAATAAAGAAGTTAAGATCATATTAATATCTATGAATAACCAAAACGTATCAATTGCAATAAAAAGTACAGAACCAACAAATAAAGCACTATAACGAGTCTCTATTGTAGCTTGTATAATTTTGGCCTAGAAGTTAGAAAGGGTGACTGTCAATAGAGACTGAAGGTGTTGATGTTTGAATTGCATAGACAAAGGCATTGAAAACATAGGAAAGTAAAAAAGCGAACAAATATGTTAGATAAACCCTTCAAATGATCATTGGCAGTAAAGGGGGCCCTGGAACTACTTTTCTCCCCGAACTTTTCTCTCCCACTACCCGCAGCAGTGGACCCCACCATACAAGGCATCCGCCACCACCCAAGGCTCTGCCACCATCCAAGCTCCACTACCAACCATAATACTCTTAAGAACTCAACATGCTTGGGATCATAATAGTAAATGTCCCTGTAATTTTCAACCTATCCTATGTAAATAGAATAGACTGCCGAATTCTCAAGAACTTGTGTTGTTTCAAAGAAAATAGGATTGTAGTGATTAGCATATTGTGGATCTCAACCGATTTGTTATATCCCTTTGTCCAATAAGCTCCCATGATGTCCCGAAATCCCATTTCCCATTTCCCTTTTCTCATGGGCCTAGCGAAATGATTGTATAACCTTTAAGTGAGTTATGTTTTTTATGTCTTCATAAAGGGTCCACTTAAAGTGTTATTATGAAGTGGGGTCTTTGTAAAGTATTTTTATAAAGTGGGCGGCTTAGAGTGGGAGGGTCTTGGTAATTGAAATAAAACTTTATTATCTCATTCCCTCAAATAGATTGGACATCCTATTCATCTATAACTTGAGATTGGAAGATGAAACCCCCTGATTTCCATCACTGAACTAGTAGATGTAGAAACCCCTGTTCTCCCTGATTCTGAAAAAACTGACTGTTTTGATTGTTTTTCTCTCGTTTTTGATCGTTTTGTGAGTTTTTGAAGAAATTGCTAATAAATTCAAATTAAATATTGCAATACTTGGAAATGATAAAATCTACTGAAAATAACGTTGCCAAGTGTTTATTGAACTTCTATGATGAATACAAATCAGATTTGATAACATGCAACTGAAAAAGCAACATTGTTTTGATGAAAACCTGATTATTGCAGCAAGCTGAAAGAAAACTCTGTGAACGTTCTGTGATAACTTCTGAATGAAGATATCTCTCTGAATGCAATAGATCAGCTGATATTTCACAGCCTCTGAACTGCAACACTGAAGATGGCTCGTTCTCCAATGCCTGTAGACAACTGAAACCCTTGGCTTCGTTCTCCGGAAGAAGACTTGATCAAAAATCAATTTCATAACATAATGAGCTCAAATCCCAATGAAACCCTTATATCTCCTCAAGAGTTCGAATTTTCTCAATTAGGTTTCATTTAAATAAATTCGAACTTTTCTTTTTAATTTTTCAATAGTTTTCGAAAGCACTTTTAATTATAAAATATAATTAAAAGTGGCCCCTTCAATGATGGGCGACCCCTTCAGCAAAAATCACTTAAGTTATAATATTTAAAATATTATAACTTTATAACATAAGCTCCAAATAATTAATATTTAATTAAATCAATTAAATATTAATATCTTCCTCAATATATGCCCGATGCACGAACCGTCTGAAGCTGACGAAGAAGGAAGTGATTCTGCACGTGACCAGACCATACTGCTAAAAATAGCAGGGATGCTCTGCTGAATGCCAAATACTGCTAAAAATAGCAAGTCAGGCAAAAGACATCCGAATGAGCCCGAACGAAAGCCAACTGGTAACTTCTGACAATCTGAAGCCAAGCCAAACTCCATCAAGAGACCCTCTAACCATGCATATTAGCCTACGAGGGCTAAGAATAGGCTAAATCCACTTAACTCTGATGCTCGCAAAATTGGGGAGATTACAGTCCGCCCTCCCTGAAATTGCTTGTCCTCAAGCAATCTCTACTGCAAAGAAACCCAACTCCTCGGAAGGCCCAAAATAAGAACTGTGAAGTGTCCCACACATCCCTAACTGTCTCCTGTAGCATCAACAAAAACACAACTGCGCAAGCTATCCCTGGATCCCAAACCCAGAGTGAAAGTCTGTCGTGTCTGTCATCCTCAGGCTGCCACTGCGCTCTACTGCCTCCAACTTCACCATGTTGAGAGTGGTGAAGTAACCCAATGGGACCCATCCAATACTTAGTGCCAAAACTATGACCACCTGGATCCCAATACAATCTGAGTTCACATCCATCTGTTATGCGGAGATAAGAACTTCTAGAAGCATCTGCTACACTGAATCTCTCCCTGTCCTCTGCTAAACCCTCATGGATGTGATAACTGACCAAGCCATCATGCCAACTGACACCATAGTCATCCTGTAACCATGTACCCATAAGAAAACCTTGTGACATAGAAGTAGCAAACCCTGTTGGATACATATCGGCATGATGTAAAACTGATAGTTGTCCCTGCAAGTGATCCCCCACAAATAGCTGAGTCGGACGCTTGCACCCGCTAATCCCATCTTCTGAAGATGGTGAATACCCATCCCACAACGGATGGTATAACTCCGGGGCCAATCCACACCGATGCATCATCAAATCCTTCGAGTGTGGACCAAAGGAGAAGTGATAAACACTCCTCACTATGCAATCAAGATAAAATGCTCCCACCTCTGTCAATGGCTGACCATCATAGTCCTGGGGAAACAAATTAGCATAAGTACAAATCTCCATACTGGATGATGCCCCACATATCTCCTATGACGACAATGAAGTAGTGACGTGATCTGTCACACAACTCTCGGAAAAATCAACTATCTCATCACAAGAGCTCTCAACCAAAACACTCATCCAAGCTGAATTGACTGTACCAATATCTGTGATAGATGTAACCACATCCTCACTACAACTCGTGGATATAAGATCCTCATCAACTGCCTCTGTATATAACTGTACTGTATCTGCAGCTGGTGGAGACTGTGCCAAACTCAACTCCACGGTAAGCTCCTCCAACCGTGACTGTGACTCTTGAAGGGCCAACTGAGCACTCTCCAATGAGTCCATAGTCACCTCAAGCTCATGAGTGAGCTCATCAACCTGCTCCTCCTTCCTCTGCAATGCATCATAACAAATGCAATCCCACTCGAGAAGAAAATCCCTGTCTGCAAGTAGTTTTAGGTAATTTTGTTTCATCATTCCAATTGCTTCTCGAAGTGCATGTATCTCTGCAAGGGAAAAACCACTATCACCGTGCTCATCTGTCAAAGGGGTACTCCAACCATAGGTAGCTAGCATCTGACGAGCAACATCAAAATGCTCAATGGTTGTGGCAATCATATTGTCATTCACCTTTAGTTGCCCAACCAAATGATGAGGACTCTGTAGCTTATGACCCCCATACAAGTTTTCCGGTTCACAATCTGCACTATGATATGAGGTTGATTCGTCATCACTCACTACATGATAAGCAGCATCATGTGTGCTTTCATCCATGCACACCTCAACATCTAAGGTACTGCTGCTTTGTACCTCAAAGGATAGCTCAACTGATAAGGTAGAAGTTGCTGGTATGACAATATCTTCACACACTTCCACTCCCGAAGTAACTGCATGCCCATCCAAAGCATGATCCTGGGATTCCCTATCAACATATGAATCTTCCAACTTGTTTTCAAAGGTCTGATCTGAAAAATCAGACTCACCATGACATGAATCCACCACATACAATGCTTCATTAGTACCCAATTCCTGAGTACTTTCATGTGACAATTCAATAGGATCATTTTGCACATGTGATAACACTGTTGTCTCATGCTCATGCAAAGTTTCATCATCGCTGTCATAAAAATCAGGACTGTTAGGTGTAGATTCCCTAGGATCAGTTGTATACTTGTCACCAACTGCTGAAAACTCATTGTAGAGGCTTCTTGACACCTCACTTGAAAAGACATCATGTTCAGATTCAGATTCTTCACGATTACTTTGCTGGTTGGTTTTGTTAGGTTATGAATCCTCATAGGGAGCCCACATTATTCTATGCGCTTTGCCCTTAGGTCTCAAAGGGAAATCATGGTTTAAGTCGTACGGCTTTCCGCAATAGGAACACAACTTCATTTTGTTTTGCGATGTCGGACCTTTGATGATAGGAAGTGAATTGGATCCTTTAGACCGTCCAAACTCTGAAAGCGCCTGTTCTACATGCAACAACTCTCGATTGAGCTTGTATTGGGATTGTTCAAGTTCTTTGAATACCTGTTTATTTCTGAACAATGTTGTCATGACACCCATTTTCGCTGTTCAAACTGAAAACCGAATTCCACTGATGTAATGTCCCCTTTTCGAATGCTGATTAAGTGCATAAAACTTGTAACTCAATGTGCTAGATAACTTCAACGGAAGCAAGGATGCAATGTAAGATATTTTTTCTTATTTCGATTGACTGGTAACGCAGGGAATATGCAGCTATAGAAACTCAAACATTCAATCAAACATATGTCAAGCAATCTCCAAACTTCATTGAATTGCAAATATATGATCCCTGTTTTGTTTACAATCTTTGCAGATGTCTTCCATGACACATCCCACAAAATCACTATTGAATTTTAGCTACAACAGTGCATTTTGTCAGACATCTCATGTGCAACCTCTGAATTTAATTTAATTGCGTGCTGCAGCTGTAGCTTATTTAAGGCTGAAGATGACACCTGGTACAGAGTGTTGAGGACGTCTTCAGCAACAACACATGTTCTCCTTGTCTTGCCTTTGACTCCTTCCAAAGATATCATCCTCTTGCAAAACAAACGACTTCACTAATTGCTTGTTTGCCAATGCTTTGGATGAACCGATAGCCTTCTATAGTTGACGTCTTGATTTGGTTCTGTTTGGGTCGCCAATGACTTGTATTCTTGCCACGATTCAACTAATTTCCCAACCTCTTGTCCTTTTCACAAGCCTACGGCCACCTCCAGAATGATGTTGGATTTATGGACTCCTGATGACATGTCGACCAGCAAGTAGGAGCGGCAACTTCTCCAAATGTTTGTCTTATGCGGACCTCCCTTTAGTTGATGATTTATCCTTGTCCGTCTACCTTGAATATTCCTAGATCCCTTAACTTTGATTTTAAGCGACTACTTCGATGGCAAATACGTCTCTTACCGATATCAATCCAAGTGTACTTCACAATGATCTCTCCTAAGTTACTCCCGACAGCTAAATCTGGTCCCTTAATAATTGGTCTCTGTTGTTAATTTGTCTTTATTCTGTCTTAACCTTTTGACTGGAAAGGCAGACTTAATTAAATGGAGAATCGCGTCTTCAGCTAGCCAGGACGATTCTTTTTGTATCTGACCTTTTTGTCTTGTTGTATTTCCCGTCAGATCTCCTGGTGTCTTGCCTATCTCCTGCGATTTTCTCTATAATCAAATTCGATTCCTTCAAGAGAATGCGATCAACACCCGGATAGAATAGCCGCCAGTATCATAGTCTCATAACCAATACGGCAGTATATTTATTCAAAACGATTTGTCTTATCTGCCCTGTATCATTCAACAAAATTCTGACGGCTCCAGGAATTTAATCAACGCCTTTTCTCCAAATCACGACTCCTCCAAAAATGAGATGGCGGCAGAAATAATGCTATTCTGTTTTCTTCTTTTCCTAAATTCCTTTGTCAAAGCCCGTTAGTAATGTTCGATTTCTTTGTGAATTAAATCGTTGGATAGCAACTGGCAAGGAGGACCCGATAAAAAGCTTTTTGAAATCTCACGGCTATCTTATAATTCCGCACTTGCTGTTTGCCTCATACAAATGCTTTGATACCCCTGGCGGCAATATTAGACTCCCCAAAAATCATGAATTCCTCAATACGCACAACCAAGGAATTAGATAGCGGAGCCCATAATCTTCAAAAGGGAAACTGTTGATGACAATATAGGCATGCCCGATTATGTATTGAAGAAATCTTTGTCCTGCTCTTTTTTGACCCGATAGGAGGAAGAATTGAGCTGGCTTTGTCTTATGCGAGCAGGTGAATCACTCCAAGTGATTTGTCTTTTTCCTGATATTTGTCTGCTTCTGAATAATTTATCCTATCTGCAGATGTGTCTTTGTCTTAGGCGGCTTCTTCCTGAAACATCAGATTAAACTACGACTTCAGCAAATCGTCCAAGACAGACGGTTTGTCTTATCTGGAAGCGGCCTCCTTTATCTTGGATTACCACTGTGTAATCTCAGATGACTTCTCTCACCAACGATCAAACCTGTGTAATCTTGTTGAGAGTATTGCAAAAAAAATTATTTTTTTATTTTTTTTAAACCCTAATATTCGGAGAAATTTCTTTTGAAACCAACACAGGATGGCAGGATTCAGGCTCTGATACCACTGTAGAAACCCCTGTTCTCCCTGATTCTGAAAAAACTGACTGTTTTGATTGTTTTTCTCTCGTTTTTGATCGTTTTGTGAGTTTTTGAAGAAATTGCTAATAAATTCAAATTAAATATTGCAATACTTGGAAATGATAAAATCTACTGAAAATAACGTTGCCAAGTGTTTATTGAACTTCTATGATGAATACAAATCAGATTTGATAACATGCAACTGAAAAAGCAACATTGTTTTGATGAAAACCTAATTATTGCAGCAAGCTGAAAGAAAACTCTGTGAACGTTCTGTGATAACTTCTGAATGAAGATATCTCTCTGAATGCAATAGATCAGCTGATATTTCACAGCCTCTGAACTGCAACACTGAAGATGGCTCGTTCTCCAATGCCTGTAGACAACTGAAACCCTTGGCTTCGTTCTCCGGAAGAAGACTTGATCAAAAATCAATTTCATAACATAATGAGCTCAAATCCCAATGAAACCCTTATATCTCCTCAAGAGTTCGAATTTTCTCAATTAGGTTTCATTTAAATAAATTCGAACTTTTCTTTTTAATTTTTCAATAGTTTTCGAAAACACTTTTAATTATAAAATATAATTAAAAGTGGCCCCTTCAATGATGGGCGACCCCTTCAGCAAAAATCACTTAAGTTATAATATTTAAAATATTATAACTTTATAACATAAGCTCCAAATAATTAATATTTAATTAAATCAATTAAATATTAATATCTTCCTCAATATATGCCCGATGCACGAACCGTCTGAAGCTGACGAAGAAGGAAGTGATTCTGCACGTGACCAGACCATACTGCTAAAAATAGCAGGGGTGCTCTGCTGAATGCCAAATACTGCTAAAAATAGCAAGTCAGGCAAAAGACATCCGAATGAGCCCGAACGAAAGCCAACTGGTAACTTCTGACAATCTGAAGCCAAGCCAAACTCCATCAAGAGACCCTCTAACCATGCTTATTAGCCTACGAGGGCTAAGAATAGGCTAAATCCACTTAACTCTGATGCTCGCAAAATTGGGGACATTACAGTAGATGAAAACCCCTGATTCAAAATTGTGTAATCTCATCCGGAGATTGCATTTGTGCTTCAAAGTTGCATATTATGATGGTGTTTGTTCATGGAAAAAATCATTGTTTGTGGTGGCTAACACAGCACCAATTTCTGTCGTAATTGGGCAGCTAACATAGTGCCATATTTCTGAGTTTGAAGTGGCTTCCATCAGTACCAACTTGCAAATTTTTTGATGGCTACTGTAGCGCCATATTTGTTGATTTTGGGCTGGAAACTCGTTGAAAACCTTGGGTGGCTATTTCAGTGCTATTTCGAAAGTGTTGGCGGCTAGCACAGTGCCATTGTATTGCAACTACAGATTCATTTCCTTGCTAATAATTCATTGAATGAAGTGATAATTTGTGTGGGCTGCTGTGTTATTTTCTTCATAAGGGTTTGAATTGAATTGCTGCAAATACATCTAATTTCTGGAAATCTAATACTGATTTCAATAATTTGTGACAAAAAGAATTCAATTACAAAAGTGTTGAAATTTGCGAAGAGGGAATTTTTTATTAGATATTACTTAATTTTCCATTTGGGGATTTTACACAATTACTGATGTGTACCTACTGAGTTGGTGTTTGACTTGGCATACAGTGGGTCTTGACGGTGCCAACTCGGTTGCCATACTAACCATACTATCTAAAAGTCTACAAAATGATGTTTAGGATGATCCGGTGACAATCTTTGTGAATTGGGCATTGCATTTTTTCCAAAAGGTGTATTGGACTTATGGTAGAAACAACTTAATGTTTGTTTGAGGCATCTTTTCGGCACAAAATGTTTGTCTCTTTGCAAAGTGCATTGCAATACTGCTAGCACATGTGCATTATTTGCTAGAGAGTGGAGATGGATCTTTGTGTTCCCTAAAATTATTAGGAGGTGCACTAGTGTACTGCAAACATAAGAAGAAGCCCCATAGTAACCACAAGCCATGAGAATGGCCCTCTTGTTACTAAATGTACTCCTATTGACGAATCCTCCTTGATCATTAATGGGGCAAAAAGAATGAATTATGCATGCCTCAAAATGGAAGGACAAGCTCTTCTATGGTGGAAGAATTATTTAGTAAATTGTGAAAAGAAAAAGCGTATTATTAATAGATGGGAATCATTCACGTAACTAATCTGTAAGAATTTTTATCCCATAAGGCATAAAACAGATCAAAAGATTGAATGGAAGTGTAATAACCAACCCCAAATTATTTTTTGAAATATAACTTCCAACTAAAAGTGAGATTACAATGCAATATCCCTTTCACTTTCTAGCCACCCAATTCCCATGATGGGCAAGGTCAGAGCATGCGGTGAAACGATCTACATAACAAATTAAATTGCAGCAGCTGAATGTAAAGCACTAGGCAGCAAGCCAACCAGTACCACTTATGCAGTAAAGTGCATGAGCAACTGAAAGGAAATATACTTCACATTTATTCAACGGGGTGTTTAGTACAATGAAAGTAACATCTCCACTTATTCAGTAGGAAAGCAAAATACAATGATACCACTTGTTCAATGGGGAAATACAGAATAACCACTTATTCAATGCAGTGAGTACATACATCAACAATCAAACCCACTAGCGGTACTACCTTCCAATGTTTACAATATGAATGCATACAAATGATAACTATCAGCAGTATAACCATTCAAAGGATTACAAAGTAAATTCAAATGCATTTCATAAATCATATAACAGGATAATCTGCTGATATGGTCTGCTGGTAATAACAGAGCTGTTGTAGTGCCCGAAAATAATGCAAAAAATCATGAAAACAACACCTTAACCATGAAATAACATAAGATACACTATTTGAATGATGAAGAATAACAGAGCTGTTGTAGTACCCGAAAATAATGCCAAAAATCATGAAACCAACACCTTAACCATGAAATAACAATAAGATACACTATTTGAATGATGAAGAATGCTGACGCAGATCTGATATTGTTTTCAAACGAAGTTTGAAAACTCGGACTCGGCAGCCCAAAATAGGACTCGGACTCGGGACTCGGGACTCGGGACTCGGCACAGACTCGGCAAAAAAAATGGCTAGGACTTTGTAGTGAACCACCACTCTGCTGATTTGTTCTATTGTGATTTTAGGTCTGATTTTTATGTTTTGGTTTTGTATTCCGTCCTTGTGTTTGAGTTTACTTGCTAAGTGTTGGCGTTTAAATTAGCACCTCTGGAGTGCTGATTGTAAACGTTCAGCTATTTCAAATGTTTTGCAACACTTCTTCGTTATTTAAAGAGGAGAAGTCCCTCTCTGCTGGGAGCAATGCGTAGGAAAGGGAAATGTTAACTAAAGTTCCTATCTTTTTATGCTTCAGCGGCAGGACACAAGGGTGCACAAACACAATGCGCCGTAGCTAAGCTTTTCTCTGGTTTCTGCAGATCTCAACTACGACTAACTAGCTTCTATCTATCCAATACCTTCAAGGTAAACAGAGCATGAGGGTAAAGGAGCGGGAATGGGTTGGTTGGATCACCTGAATTCGCCGTCTCCCGAGAATATGACCGAGGCTCTGAACTCTCGGTACACACCGGGATAAGGTTGGTACAAGCAAACGCTCTACACGGTAAACTAGATCCAAGACCTGCCAAGGAGGAGGGACTCCTATCCGAGGTATGGGCTTAGGAAAAAGTTTACTAGAAACAACAAAGTCACGATGCCTTGGCCAACAAGCTTGCTAAGGAGGAGGGACTCCTATCCGAAGTATAGCTTGGAAGTCAATACATTAAACAACATCAAACGACAACTGTCAATAACAAATATCCAAGGAGGAGGGACTCCTATCCGAGGAGGGAAATGAGACAACAAGCTATTAAACACAAGACGTAGACATAACTTCAAATAAGATGATCAAAATGCAAGCGCCTTCTGATATTCCTCTTCAATGCTTCATCAACGAATTACAAAAGTTGGGAGAGCAAAGGCACGAAATCATGCACAATTACAATCAACCAACGAACTCTCATCCAAGAGTGAACAAATATTCGCTTTCAAAGTGTTGGCAACAATGGCGCAGCAATTTTGCATAGCAAGTAAAGGTTAAACAAATAATGAGCCCAAGGCTCTTATTTATAGAACTCAAAGGAGTGGGCAACCCCAAAATCTCCTTGAGTTAACAATGAGTTCTTGCCAATCAATTAGCAAGATTTATTCCTAAAAAGGGGGAACAAGCAGTTAACTGGAAAACTACTTCAGTTAACTAAAAGTAAACAACGAGTCAACTGGAAACTACTTTAGTTGACTGAAAGTAAACTAAAGGGTGAACTTTAATGAAAGTATCCCTCTAAAATAGACATCCACATTTAGTGGAGATCTAAGATCCACAAATCATGGAAGCCAATTAGACATCCTTAATCAGTGAGATCTAACAATGCATGATTTTAGGAAAGTGGAGTTAAACTTGGAAAGAAGCATCAAGTTAACTCCAACTATGTTTAATATCATCTTGAGTTGACTTGGAAAGAAGCATCAAGTCAAACTCAAGTCTCATGAATGCCACATGGAGGGTGTATGGCGTCCTTCTTTGGTGCACTTATAGTTCGCCATTTCTGGTCAACAGCTCCTTGATCTATGTGTTTGACTTCTTTCGTCTCCGGATATTCAATGCTTTGATGACACGGCATCTCTTCTTGCGCAAGCTATTGCTCTTGGTAACTTTGGCGGCTTCGTGCTTGGAATGATCTCTTCGCAGCTGGCAAGTCAAGGTGCTTACTACCACGCGAGAGATGGTAATATTGGTCTTTTTGCTGCAAGATCAGTCTTTCTTACTTCTTCGTCCAGAGTAACTGCTGCAGGTCTCCACTGAGCGGGAGATGTATTCTTTTCAAAGATAAAGATCTGCAGACTGTTGGTGATGTCCGTTTGCTCTCCAGCAATGTGTGTAAGATCTGGTTGGAGAGTTGCTGGTGCAAGGTCTAGTTGTTCAATTGGAGTCCAAGGACGCCAAATTGTCATTCTATGAAGAAGAACTCGCCTGTTGACTGTAAACACGGATGTGTTCAGACAACTTCTGAAAAACCCCTGAAAATAGCGCCCTGCCGAGAAGTATTTTTCCGGAAAAATCTGGCACATGGGTTTTGCTCGTGCTTCAATGCTGAACAAACCCAGTTCCTCAGAATTTTGATTCTGAAACTTTTTCGGAAAAACCCCCAAAAATAGGGGCAGCAAGTATGTTGATTTTCGGAAATTTGACGAGATGGGTTTCTCTGGAAAATTACGCTGGATCTACCCAGTTGATCTGATCTGATGTAGCCTGCCACCTTTTTGAAATGTGCAAGAAAACCTAAGACAAGAAGAGAGGAAGTAGACAGAAGATGGATTGGAAGTTTTATCTGATTCTCTGAAAAATCTATCTCTGGGTCCAATCCTCAAAATAGTGATCCTTTTCTGCTTCAGATCTGCAAGAAAAATTGAAGAACGGATGAAAACCTCCTTCAGATCTATCAATGGCGTCCTTGAGAGCTTGTGGCTGTTTTTGATCTTTTATCCTGCAATGAAATAATGAAATGGGACGCCTTCACCTTGAATATGTATGTTTAAGCTTCAGATCCACAAATTTGGGGACCTAACACAAGCTCACAAGGTGATTTGGGCTTGATCTAAAGTTAAAAAGGTGATTTCCACCAATCGTGGAGCGTTTTAGCCAACTTTAACTCAAAAGCTTTTGACTTTAGTCAACAAATGACCTTTGACTTCTTTTGGGCGTCCCTTTTGGCTTCTTGCAAGTTTTTTAAGTTTTTTTTCTCCTGAAAACCCTCTATTTGATCCTGAATCTAGCGTTGCCTGTTGATCCTGAGACGTCACAGACACATTCACTGCGGAGCTGGATTTGACCTGAAGAGGAGTGCCTGGGAGGCATGATGATGAAAAGCTGAGTTTAGGGCTTCAAAAGAATGGGCGCCTTTTCCAAGAAAAGGCTCTTTTGCTAATGCCTTGGTGAATTTTCAAACTCTGTTCTTCAGCCTTTTGAAATGGCCTCTCATGCTTTGATCTGGATTTCTCGTTGATCGAAGAGTCAGATGATTTTGCTTGATGTCTCATCAGGTACCCAGCTCTGTTCCGCCAAAGATGACTGACTTTAGAAAACTTGGATCTCAATTTAGGGTTCCTTTATTCAAGGGCGCCCCTCCTTGAAAAGGGCGCTTTTACCTTTTGGGCTGATTATCTTCATCTGAAAAGTTGCCTACTTTGATCTGGATTATCCGTTGAATGCTTTGTCAGATGTCGATGCTTGCAGTTGCGTTTCCGAGATCCATTTGGGCTGAGAAGGTTATCCTGGGAAGCCTTTAGTCATTTATCAGCATCTGGAGGTCAAGAAAGAAGGGCGCCTTTCTTTTGGAAAGGCTCTTTTTCCTTCGAACTTTGCCGTTAACTGTGGTTTCCTGACAATTCCTCAACTGCCTCTTTTTGCTTCGTCAGCAGTTGCTAGTGATCTATTCATCGGATGATCTGGATGTTTGTTTCACTGTCGAGCCAGCACTCAAACGTCAAGAATGACTGCTTTGGATGATCATACTGACTGCATTTGACCCTCAAAGATCATGGGCGCCCCTGCTTGAAAAAGGCTCTTTTCAGCTTTTTGAGTTTTCTCCTTCGTAACGTTTCCAGAGTTAGTCAAATTTTGACCTTTTTCACTTTCAGGAAATTCCTCCGTCGAAGATCACCATTTCTTCATGTCTCACGTTCATCGTGTATGGATGTTTGGGAAAAATGACTAAGGCATTTGACTGCATAGCCTCCTCTTGGTAGCAAGGCGTGCATTCTCCAGACTTAGTCAATTTTCAGCATTTTTCATTTTTTGAAAATCCCAGACTTAGTCAATTTTCAGCATTTTTCATTTTGAAAATCCCCTTCATCAAACAGCATCATTTTTGACCTTTTCCGCCATGGTTGTGTCGTTGAAGCTTTTGAAGCTTAGCTTTCAGCACCTGGTACTGGCCAATCTGCCATTAATGGCTGTGGAGCTCCTAACTTTGTTCCTGAAAAAGAGAAATAGACCCACCAGAGTAAAACATGTCTTTTGATGATTCTGACTTGACCAATGTGATCGTGAAGCCTTTTAAGCCTATCAAAATCATTTTCAATCATTTCTGGGAAGGTCCTATTTTCGGGGGTTTCCCTGAAAATAGGGGCGAAAAACCCTAATTTTCAAATTTTCAGAATTTTGCACGTGTGTTCCTTGACAGAAACCCACCAAGATTCTATGATTGGTTTGACCTAAAACAGACTTTACATGGCATTTTAACAAGATTTAGCTCAATTTACACAGAATGCCAAAAAAATTATTTTGGGTACAACACTAAGAATGCTAAATAAGAACTAAAGAGCATGAACATGAAGTAACTTCTAAGAAACTAATCAACTGAGATACATCAAGTAATGACTCGTTTTAGAAGCCCAATACGATTTCTTCATTATATAATAGAGTGCATACAACATATAGATTACACCAGACTTAAAGCCAAATATATCTTCTGCTAAACTTTAACTTACAGCCAAACAACACTATGAATAGTGCTTTGCTACAGTACCCGCCCCAAGTAAATTGCTCACACAACAAGAAATACAAACTTCTCCCACCGAAATCTGGATTGGAAGTATTCTTAGGGTAAGGGTGCCCCTTTTTGAAGTAATTGCAGCCACTATAAGAAGGCGTCTTTTTTCTTTATGCTGATTGAAACCCTCATGAAATGGCAGCTGGCTGTAGGTGCAAAAATCAGCTCCAAAAACTTTCTAAAATGCAAACAGCTCCTTCGTAGAAGTGAATGGAGTCTATGGCAGCAAAATCCTTTCCAAAAGATCGCTCTAATCACTTGCAAACATCAATATATGACTCCAAATGAAGCATGCAAATTCTGATCTGCAACTTTAAGGTGGTATTTCACACCATCAAGAAGCTTGAAAACGAAGAACAAAGCCCCACCAGGCTTACCCACTGCTGAAATCAAGAAACCCTAGTTTCCCTCTTCCACAATCTCCAACCCTCAAATCTCAAGCAACAAAATAACTCAATAACATGAGGGGGTCGAACTTCTCCTCTTTCTTTTATAATTTCACATTGAAATCACGATTCATTAAAGTGAGTTACTATTCACTTAAGTTATAAGTTTTTTTCACTTTAGTAATGAATAGTAACTGAAAAATATAAAGTGACCCCTTTAAATAATAGACACATGGTCCCTAAGCCAGAGAAGGTGAAATAAAAGGTGGAGATCATAATTTTAAGCACAATTATCACGCCAAATGCACAAATTCACCCCGTCACCATACTCCAGATATCAATACTGCAAATTCACGACCAAGTGCCCATTCAAGTGACCCTCTATCCAGAACCATTAGCCTACGAGGGTTGATGTTATAGGCTAATCCACCATATCTGATGCTCGTGAAAGAATGGGGATATTACAGACTTGACAAAAAAAAATGAAAAAAATCATGTTTTAAAGCTGACAAAGCAGCCTCTAGCCGCAGCAAGAGTCCAGGCACAGGACTCGGGAGTCCAAGCCAAAGACTCGGCTCGCGAGTCCGTGGCGAGTCGACTCAACCAGCTTGCAGACTCCCGAGTCTGCAAAGTCCACGGCAAGTCCAGCAAAGTCTTCCAACTATGTTTTGAAACACACTGCAACAAATCTGGACAGCAGAAAAACACATAGAAGACTCCACCAATTCACACCCAACACAAGCAAAAATAACTCCTCCAAACTGCCCCAAACTTCAACATAACTCACTAGAGAAAGGATAGGCAAGGCTGATAATGGAAATCAGACACTTGCAGCTCTGCAAAGGCACTGGCATGTATAGCACCGTAAAATCAACATATCTCCACCAAATGACTTGCACTGACTTTAGTTAACCCTAGTGTCACCAAACAATGAAAGAAACACCCCAAAATGGTAGCAATCCAACCTAGGATTCACACACCCAGCAGATAGGGATACGGCCTGTACCATGAGATGTACAGCCAGCTTTCTCAAAAACTCAAAGTTCCTTTCAAAGCGTACGGCAGGCAAGGACAATAACCATTATTAACAACAGCAGATAAAATGCATTTTTGAATCACTTTAATACCTACAACAAAGACAGTACGGTCAAGAATAAAGGAATGATTGGTACAACCAGCAAATAATTCCTCCAGTTCGCCCCTCAAAAACTTCAACAAACTCTTCACCAACAATATTAAAATCTGCAACTTCAAAAGACATCGAAAACACCCATAACTGCAACCCAAAACTCAAGCTTCAATTTGTAGATCAATGGTGTTTTACCACACATGCACAGCATACCTCATTCAGAAAATCCAGAAGCTCGAACAAGACTCATTTAGCTCCCATTATGTATATCCCAAAATCAGAAAATTTAAACACACAGCCAGCTCCAAAGAACATTATGCTATACACATTCCTTGCATCACACAAACTTCACGCAGTCTCAATCTTGATCATGGTACACTTAATCAAACTAGTTTGCACTATACTCAAACCATATCACTTCTCAAATGAAAGCTAGACTCACACACTTTCGTGAAGCTTTTAACAATCATAATAAGCAAATATCCTCAATTTGCCAAGAAAATGATCATAGTGTCTTCATTAGAATTGACTCAAAATGACACACAACCCAGCCTCGCTCTCTAACCACGTTTCAATCACGTCTAATGTCCAAAATGTATAGCAGAGGACAAAAGCATTCAAAGTTTCTTCAGATTGTAACACCGGCCACCCAGAATAGAATCTGTTATAAGCCACGACTCTACATAATGGTTCTACTCCATACTCTATAAAACTGACAAGAGCAACTAAAAAAATTCTTTAATATACACGACTACAAGTAATGAAAATCAACACTGCCAGAAATAGAACATTTTCAATTTCTTTAGAGCCCCAATAGCATGTGAGCACAAATATCATAAGCCGTCAAGTCAGAGAATAACCGATATAATTAAATATCTACCAATCTTCTTCAGGCGCTAAACAAAACATTTCTAAAGGACGCCAGTGATAAATACATCTCCCAATAAAATGAAACATCCCCGCATATAAAGATAGAAATATTTGATGCAGCTAGTAAATCATCAACTATATACTAAAACGTCTCTCTACAAGATGAAATTGTCACTCGTAAAGAAGATGCCTCAGCTAGAAAGTCAAATATATCTTCAATCTAAAAATATCGGACTCCATAAAGAAACGCCTGAAGAATAGTCATAAGAATATTCCATCAAAAAATAGTCTTCGAACATTTAACCTGGGAAAGCGTAGCATTGAAATTGCTCAACTTTAATATAAATCACGATTTCCTCAAAAAACGTCTCTGCCAAAAAATAAATCAACACATGGCTCCTGAAGCTGTTGCATGTCTCTTGTAGCCACTTTATATTAAATTGAGTTGTCACCAATAGAGGAAATCGAATTTCAAACAAATCGAATGATTTTTTTTATTTCTGGTCAACACGTCCTCACTAAAACCATCGACTAAAAATAAACTTCAGCATACAATGCCACGGGAGCTTTATCAAAACTCATTCTCATAAAAAAATTAGCCGCCCTTTTTAAAATAAAGTTTGAAACCTTTTGATTCGGCAATAAGACAAGTCAATAAAAATAAGACCATCATCGTAGCATAGAGGATTAGCCGTCTCAAATAAGAAATAATATAAGTGCCATTTGATCATTCAAAGATGATGTGGCACAAAAGTTTGACAAGTATGCTAGCAACCAGCTTAAGCACACACCCAAACAGCTGATGTAGACAACCAGACAGCTCAAGCAAGCAAACAGAAAGCTCAAGCAGCTCAAGCACATAAGCACACAACTCAACCTTGACATCAATGACAAACTTATTCCAATAGGTGTTATTTTAGTTAGCTTGTTACTTTCAATATTTGCAAGATCCCCTTTTCACCGTATGCTCTCACCTTGCCCACTCTAGGATCTGGGTGATCAAAAACTGGAGGGTTGTTAAGTTGCTTATCTCGCTTTTCATCTAATGCTAACACGTGAAAATTTGTGGAAAAAATTTGTGGGTGGTTATTACATTGATCAAATTCTCTTATTGAGTTGTGGGGTCACACCCTACTACTATTGCCCTGTGTGCAACTATTATGATGATTTTTAAGTTCAATTTCAAAAGCCATATTTTTTACAATAGAGGAGGGCTTCCCGCAACTAGACTAGATTAGTCCAGTATTGCAACCTTTAGAAGAATCAATATCCTTGTTATTTGTATTGCTATTTTTAAAATCTCTTCCGAAGATAAAATCCTCAGTTTCATCAGATTCATGCATGTTTATGATATTTTTTTCTTTTGTTTATCCTTGATGCTTTGTTTAATTTTGTCAAAGACTATTTGTTGAGTATTTTTCTTTGTGACTGACTGTTCTAGCCCATTTCTTGAATCAGTATGGGGTTCAACAGGAGTTGTCTCTTCAACCCTAGAGTCATCCTGAGTGTTCTTATTGATATTTCTTGTTATAAGATTCTTAACCTCTTTGTTTAGGGCATCAAGTTGATTAGCTATTTGGATATGTGCTTGTTGCTGCAGCATCTCCTTGATATCAGGGTTTGTTATTTTAAACAGTTGTGACTACAGGTGAGATTCACCCTCCCCCTCTCGATCATGGATGTTGTTTAAGTCTACTTTTGGATCCAAAGATTTCCACGTCTCTCAGCCTTGCTAAAGTTCCCAATTCCACTTTTGAATTTCCAGATAGCAGTGAGCACCTATATTCTTTTTCTTTTACACTTTGATTTTTTTCCACGTTAACAATAGTAAAACTAGAGTTAGGGTTAACATTTTTTTTCAAAATAATAGGGAAATTTCTTCTTACATGCCCTTCGTTTCTACATAGATAACAAGCATTGATACCCCCTAGCATTTCAATTTTGCAAGAAACAATCGGAATTATCCAGATTGAAATAAAGAGTTTTTGGGATTTCTACCCCTGAGGCCAAAGCAACTAGTGCCTTAGAATCCATATGTGGCAAGGAGGACTTAGTTTCCTCTATCCTCACCACATTCCCAAAATGGGCCAGCACCTGTTCCAGAAGATTCCAGAGAAATGGAGGGACGCCTTTAACCATTATCCATCTTGGACAGGATAGGGCGAGCACCTCATCCCAGATGGCTTCTGGAGACCAGTTCATGGCCTGAAAAATACACTTTCCAACGTTCCAAAACTGTTTTTTAACTACTTGTTCCTGCATATCTTTATCTTTTAAGAAAATTAGAAATAAACCTTTTTGAATCATTCTGCATAGTGAATAATGGATACCAAGTTTGTTTATTCCAAACATTGTTTAACCATTCGTCCATATATTTCCAACCCAAGAGTTTTGCAAGATCCACGACTGCAAAAAAAATTGCAATATCCCTAAGTTTATCATACTCATTTTAAATTACAGCACACATATCAGGGTTAGGCGTGAAGGCAAGCATTTTAGGGAACCCAAAACGGGGCTTATCTTGTCCCCTTCCATCTTCGCCTCCCACACCCTCCTCGTCGTAGGGTGAAACCAAGAACTTGGCCTCGAGCGGGACACGCCACTTCTTTTCTACCACAACATCAAGCAATGATTTATTATTCGCTTTAATGCCTTCTCTATCCTTTGGCCCAATTGCAGAAGGCACAAGGAGAGAAACACACGAGAGAAACGACACAAACAAAATGCAAAATAATGATTAATGTAATGAGGGACAAACAAGGGCACTTACGCACAGTACCACCTTGTGTGGAGGAGGGCTTAGCCTCCTCCACCTATAACCCTTGAACACCTCAAGGCTCTCGCTTGTCCTCACTCCGTCGATCGATTCTTATTTTTCTATTTAACTAGGTTAAACTAATATAACTAGATTAAATGAAGTGTTGATATTGCAAAAGGAGAATGTTTTTGATCAAGACATCTGAATCCATTGCATTGAACTCTATAAAGTCTACAAGGAATTGAGTTCCTCTGATAAGAATAGGAATGTTTGGGGCATAGTTACAAAACTCCAAGAGCTCACCATTGTTGAATTTCCTGAGATTCTTTGAGGATTATCTATTGTATCCAAAACTCAAGTGGTATGGCTTGTGTTTTAGCACTATCTACATATGCATCGAGACTATAAATCTTATATTTAGGAAAATCAAAACTTATCCTAATGTATGTGGCATTATTCACAATCATGACACTTGATATTTTTTCTACAAAATTTTTAGGTTCATCAGCTTTTAAGAGAATCTCTTCTATGCAAGCTAATCTTTTCCCTATATCATTTTTCCTTTTTTATGTTCCAGACTAGCCTTTTGAGATCATTCACCTGATGATTATTCATTTGAATATCTTGTCTAATCAAGTCCATCTTAGCCATAAGTTGATCTAAAATACTTACCTAATGCTTTTATTTTTTCTACAGTTCATCTTCATCTACTTATGAGGATGATGTAGAAGAACCATAATCTTCTTCAGACTATATCTGATTCTTTTGACTTCTCCAATGGCTTGACGACTGAACATAAGGCTTCATTGTTTGCCAATGTTCCCCATACTATGTCAGTTGTTTCTTGATCTTGCCCTTCTGCTTTTTAGTGACTACAACTCTTGTTATTTCTTAGCCGCTTTTCCCATTTCTTCTTTGGTCAACATTTGTTCATAGACATATCTATTTTCCACAATGGTTAGACTAGACTGTAACTGCTAGAATTTTAATTGAGTGGATTTGTAAATGTGTTCTTTTTCCTTTGAAAATTCTTGCCTTCTTTTAAGCATCCTTTCTCTGGCCAACCTAACTAAAATCATGTCATTATTCCCTATCAGCAATTGAACCAATTCATACTATCAATTGTCAGGTTCTTGTAAAGCTCAATGTACTAGTATGATATACCACTACACTTGAGCCTGCAGATTTTCATAGAACTTTTGTTGGGAAGGATTGGTTCTTTCCAAGATGTTGGCATTTAAATTAGCACCTCTGGAGTGCTGATTGTAAACATTCAGCTATTTCAAATGTTTTGCAACACTTCTTCGTTATTTAAAGAGAAGTCCCTCTCTGCTGAAAGCAATGCGTAAGGAAGGGTATGGTAAACTAAGGTTCCTATCTTTTTGTACTTCAGCAGTAGGACACAAGGGTGCACAAACACAATGCGCCGCAGCTAAGCTTTTTCTCTGGTTTCTGCAAATCTTAACTACAACTATTCTAGCTTTTAATCTATCCAATACCTTCAAGGTAAACAGAGCATGAGGGTAAAGGAGCAGGAATGAAGTGGTTGGATCACCTGAATTCACCGTCTCCTGAGAATATGGCCGAGGCTCTGAACTCTTCGATATATGTCGGGATAAGGTTGGTACAAGCAAACACTCTTTACGGTAAACTGGATCTGAGACTTGCCAAGGAGGAGGAACCCCTATCTGAGGTATGGGCTAGGAAATGGTTTACAAGAAACAATGGATAAACGATGTCTTGGCCAACAAACTTGCTAAGGAGGAGGAACCCCTATCTAAAGTATAGGTTGAAGGACAATACATTAAACAACAAACGATAACTGTCAATGACAAATATCCAAGGAGGAGGAACCCCTATCCGAGGAGGGAAATGAAACAACAAGCTATTTGATACAAGATGTAGAAGTAACTCAAATAGGTAGATGAAAATGCAAGCGTCTTCTGATATTCTTCTTCAAGCTTCATCAACGAATTACAAAGGTTGGGATAGCAAAGGCACGAAATCATGCACAATTACAATTGACCAACGAACTTTCATCCAAGAGTGAACAAATATTCGCTTTCCAAGCTGTTGGCAACAATGGCGCAGCAATTTTGCATAGCAAGTAAAAGTTAAATAAACAATGAGCCCAAGGCTCTTATTTATAGAACTCAAAGGAGTGGGCAACACCAAAATCTCCTTGAGTTAACAATGAGTTCTTGCCAATCAATTAGCAAGATTTATTCCTAAAAAAAGGGAAACAAGCAGTTAACTGGAAAACTACTTCAGTTAACTGAAAGTAAACAAAGAGTCAACTGGAAACTACTTCAGTTGACTGAAAGTAAACTAAAGGTGAACTTTTAATGTAAGTATCCCTCCAAAATAGGCATCCACACTTAGTGGAGATCTAAGATCCACAAATCATGGAAGCCGATTAGACATCCTTAATCAGTCGGATCTGACAATGCATGATTTAAGGGATATGGAGTTAACTTGGAAAGGGGCATCAAGTTAACTCCAATTACATTTAGTGTCATCTTGAGTTGACTTGGAAAGAAGCATCAAGTCAAACTCAAGTATCATAAATGCCACTTGGAGGGTGTAGGACGTCTTTCTTTGGTGCCTTTACAGCTCACCATTAATCAGTAGTGTCTCTATCCATTCGTTGACATCATCAGCCTCTGGGGAGTTAATGCTTTGCAGACTGATGACGTGGTGTCGCAGCATTACCTCACCCGTTGTGAGTTGATTCCCGAAGTCTATACACTGAGATGTTGCTTCTTCGAACTTGGTTGATAAAGTTGCCACCTTAGCCAGCTTGCAACCATCTGGATCATTAAGAAAGGTACTGCGGATGACGTCTCTGAACTGATTTTGTACAATGACCATCTCGATGTATTCTCCTCCCTCACGCTGATATTCCATGCGAGGGAATGATATTACCAACATTCTTGCGAAGTTGATAATAGTGGCGACCACCCGTCTATAAGCAATCAACTCTACTGAATGGGCGTCATAGGCTTTCACCTTGTACGCCAACTGTTCCTTCCAAGCAAAGAGATGTTGCTTGTTTTCCTTGGAGTAGACTGATTGATATGCCAATTGCAAGTCTGCAATTGTGCTCTCGTCTTCTAGCCTCTTCTCTGCAATTCTTTGTTCTAATTGCTAGATCTCTGCACGAAGTCCATGTGCTCTATCACGTAACCGGTATAGATTTGCCAGTATATATCTACCCTTGAGAACAAACTCTCCCACTTGATCTCTCAAGTGTTTTCCGTATGTTATCAATTGTTGATGGTTTTGTTCTGCAGGGAGATCTAGCAATAATACTGGTAAGGTTGAGACATTCGGGGTGCCATGCATCAAGCTAGAAATGTATGACCTCAGTTGCTGATTTTCAGCCTTTAAGGTTGCTTTTTCTTTTCCATCCTTGGCCATTCTTTCTTGTGCGCTCACCGAAGCTATTCTAAGAAGGTCTACCTCCACTTGTCGTGTAGTCTTCCCGAGGTTAAGTTGAGACAATGTGTAGTCTTCTACTTGTACCTCGTGTATGCTTTTCTCTACTAGTGGGGCAGCAGTCTCTATGATAATTTCACACTCTGCATTCCTCTCTATGTGAACTTGCCTCTTCAACTTCTTCGTCAGCATGTCTTGTGGAACGTGGTCGAATTCGGTGAAGTCAAGTTCATAGGAGGGTTTTTCCCTCTTTCTCCCTAGGAAGCCTTCAAGCCAAATGGAATCTCGGCGATCTTCAATAGGAGGAATATGAGGCCCTTGAATGCCCGATGTGTGAGACTATGCTGGAGCAATGTCTCTCAGTGGCGAATCCAAGTCAATGAGGACTTGCGACTGCTGTGATGGTGTTGATATTGGCGGCCCTATTTCCATAACAGGCACCGTTTCCGCTGCTGCTTCTGCTGTTGTTGATTCTACTACTGGGTCTTCAGCAACTATTGTTGTTGGTTCTGCTACTGGCTCTTCAACAACTATTGTTGTTGGCTCCTCAGCAACAACTTCTTCTGGTTCAGGAGTAGCAATCTCTATTCCTTGCTCTAGGGCAGCAATACCCATGGTTATTTCAAGACTATGTATGGCTTTCTCCACAGGTGTCCTCTGTGTTCTGGGCTTTGTAGGCTTCGACATCCTCATCCCTTGGGGAGGATTGCACCATTGCTTCTGCTTAAGTTTCCTTTTTGAAGTGGAAGGTGGTGGAGACAAAACCTCTGGCAGCTTTGTTCTGTGAGGTATCACCTTCCTTGATTTCTTGCTGTCGAGATAGAGTTGGCTATTTCTAACCACTCTACTCGTTCTTTCCTCTATAGACGTGTTTTCCTTGGCATACCAATCCACTCTTGGGAATGGTTGGGAGTCAACTGAATCTGTGAAGAATGAGGGGAGAATGACTTCTCCTTCATCATTTGATAGGCCTCGATGTCTGCTGACATAAAATCAGCAATTTGCGGGAGTCTAAACTTGTTGTAGTTCCTTCTTCGCACTTCATACTCGTCTTGACAATTTACCCAATAATCTTCCATAGAAGATTTATGTGACGAGTGTTGCTCAAGATGCGCTGCATAAAGCCCTCTGGGATCATAGGACCTTCTCTCAATGAGGTACTTGAGATTAAACCTCACCGTTTCCTGACTCATCATCTTAGCATCGGTCGCGAATCTGCATCTATAGAGTCCCATTCCAACAGGAAAGTTAATAGTTGTCTTCTTCTTCAAGCGCAAGTAGACGTGGACTTCAGACAACTGTCTCAGGAACTCCATGAAGACTACCCTATCTGAAGGGTATCTTGGTAGCATGGCGGGTGACCAATGTAGCTGTACACACGTATGTAGGAGAATGTAGGGAATTGGATGAACCAATCCGCCCGATCCGCCATTGCCTCTCTGGCTGCTTGTGAAATACGCACGTGCATCTCATGGTCTAGCTCACGTACGGTGTGCATAATGAAGTGATCACTCTTTCTTTTGAAGTGTCACTCCGCTTGAATAAACTCAAGACGTGTAAAATGCTCGTGAACCTTCTGCACACCTAAGGTTCCCACATTGTTCAATATCCTGAAATCACCTTGGAAGGCAATCAGGTATACCAGGTAAGAGCACATGCGGAACCTATCAGCTTCCAAATACCCGGTGATCTGTTGGTGGAGTGTGTCACTAATCAAAGTGGCCCAGTCATAATGTTCCCTTTTGCCAATGATTTTCGCAATGACATAAAACATCCATGACTGAAAATGATTGCCATCTTCTTCTCCAGTGATTAACACTGCATACTCATCTTTACATTCTCCTCGTCCCACCAACTTAGGCAAGCTTTCCTTTGTCACTTTTAGCCATTTTTCAACTATTACCCTTTGAGATTTTTCTTTGGCCATCTCGAATGCCTTCTCGCATTTTGTCACTAATATGAATTTGCTGTTAGGACATGATGGAATATCAAAGCACCTTTCAATATCATGAGGCTTTAGACTGCAAACAATTCTCCCATCTGTTGCTTTGATTTCTCTAGTGGTAGGATTGTAACGCTTGACACAAGCGATTACAAGCTCCACGCTTTGTAGCGTGATGGGAATGGATACGACCTGTAGCAACCCGGATTCTTCAATATTTTGCAATGTGATCTGATTCATGCCCTCCAGCTGCTCCAGATCAACTACTGGATTTACCTGATGTAAATTTGTGTCAATTGTTTTCAAGTAATCATGGAATAAGGCCGTCTTGGTCCCGTATTGTACCTGAGAGTACCACATCTTGAAAAACTTAAAGATTGACTGTAAACTTGACCTTGTTTTGATAATTCTCAGAACCCCCTGAAAATAGCGCCCTGCTGAGAAGTATTTTTCCGGAAAAAGTCTGGCACATGGGTTTTGTTCGTGCTTCAATGCTGAACAAGCCCAGTTCCTCAGAATTTTGATTCTGAAACATTTTCGGAAAAACCCCCAAAAATAGGGGCAGCAAGTTTGTTGATTCTAGAAAATTTGACGAGATGGGTTTCACTGGAAAATTATGCTGAATCTACCCAGTTGATTTGATATGATGTAGCCTGTTGCCTTTTTGAAATATGCAAAAAAACCTAAGACAAGAAGAGAGGAAGTAGACAGAAGATGGATTGGAAGTTTTTATCTAACTCCCTAAGAAAATCTGTCTCTGAATCCAATCCTCAAATTAGCAATCTTCTTTTGCTTCAGATCTGCAAGAAATATTGAAGAACAGATGAAAACCTTGTCTAGATCTGTAAATGGCGTCCTTGAGAACTTATGGCTGTTCTTGATCCTTAACCTGCAATGAAATAATGAAGTACGACACCTATACTTTGATTATATAGACTCAAGCCTTAGATCCACAAGTTTGGGGACCTAACTCATGATCAAAAGTGGTTTTGGCTTGATCTGAAGTTCAAAAAGGTGATTTCCACTAATCGTGGAGTGTTTTAGCCAAGTTTATCTCAAAATATCTTGACTTTAGTCAACAACTTGACCTTTGACTTCTTCTAGGCGTCCCTTTTGAGTTTTGCAAGTTTTTTATTATTTTCTCTCTTGAATGACCTTAGTTTGATCCTGAATCTAGCCTAATCTGTTGATCCTGAGCTGTTGCTAGCACATTCGTTGTTGAGTTGGATCCAACCTGAAGAGAAGTGCCTGGGAGAAGTTATGGTAAAAAGTTGAGTTTAGGGCTTCAAAAGAAAGGGTGCCTTTTCCAAGAAAGGGCGCTTTTGCTTGTGCCTTGGTAAATTTTCAATCTTCATTCTTTAGCTTTTGAAATGACCTCTCGTGCTTTGATCTGGATTTCTCATTGATCAAAGAATCAAATGTTCTTGTTTGATATCTTGTCAGGTATCCAATTCTGTTTCGCCAAAGATGACTAGACTTGGAAAATCCAGAAGTCATTTTAGGGTTCCTTTATTCAAGGGCACCCCTCATTGAAAAGGGCGCTTTTGTCCTTTAGCATGGTTATCTTCATCTAAAAAGTTGCCTAGTTTGCTCCTGATTATTTGTTGATTGCCTCATCAGATGCTTGTGCTTGCAGTTGTGTTGCTGAGATCTACCTAGGCTGAGAAGATTGTCTTGGGAGGCCTTTGGTCTTTTGTCAGCATCCAGAGGTCCAGAAAGAAGGGCGCCTTTCTTTTGAAAAGGCTCTTTTTTCTTTGATCTTCACCTTTGTCAGTCATTTCCTGATATTTCTTCAACTGCCTCTTTTCACTTCGTCAGCAACTACTTATGATCAACTCATCAGATGATTTAGCTGCTTGTTTCGTTGTCGAGCCAGCAAGCAAACGTCGGGGATGACTGCCTTGGATGATTCAACAGGCTGCATTTGACCTTTAAAGATCATGGGCGCCCCTGCTTGAAAAAGGCTCTTTTCAGCATGTGAACAAGTCTCTCCTTCGTAACATTTCCAGAGTTAGTCAAAATTTGACCCTTTTGGGTTTCAGGAATCTCCTTCATCAAACAACATCATTTTAGACCTTTTCCGCCATGGTTGCGTCATTGAAGCTTTTGAAGCTTAGCTTTCAACACCTGGTACTGACCAATCTGCAATTAATGGCTACGGAGCTCCTAACTTTGTTCCTGAAAAATAGAAATAGACCCACCAGAGTAAAACATGTCTTTTGATGATTCTGACTTGACCAATGTGATCGTGAAGCCTTTTAATCCTATCAAAATCATTTTCAATCATTTCTGGGAAGGTCCTATTTTCGGGGGTTTCCCTGAAAATAGGGGCGTAAAACCCTGATTTTCAAATTTTCAGAATTTTGCACATATGTTCTTTGACACAAACCCACAAAGACCTTATGTTTGGTTTGACCTAAAATAGACTTTTAACGGCATTTTAACAAGATTTAGCTCAATTTATACAAAATGCCAAAAAAAATATTTTGGGTACAACACGAGACAAATAGTTGCATAGTGAGGACCACCACAAGTATAACACTCAATATGCGGAGTAACAGAGCTAGGAGTTGATCACTACTTGACCACATTATAGAAAGGCTTAAAGCCTCGTTTAGAAAACTTCCTTTTAGAGATAGGAACAACTTTAACTTTCTAGAATGAGGCTTCTATATTCCAAGTCTTTGTTATGCATTGAGAACTCTATAATGCTTAGACTTAACAACATGCAAATTATATTTATACTTGTAATCCTTTTGAACAACAACTGCCATCTTTGGAACATCCCCAATTAGACAATAATGGGTTATCTCACTCAATTATTAGTTACCTTTTACAGTCTACAAACACTCAATCTTCTTGTCTATTCTATCTATTTACCAATAGTCAACCAGTAAGGAGTCACTAAGAATGGAGTCAGCAAGTAAGCTTGGCCAAACTCTCCTCACTATTACTATAAAAGAATCTATTGTACGTGGTTTTCATAGTATATAGACAGAATCGGTTGTGAAGAGTAGCATATAGACAACATTGGTTATTTTTTAGTAAACCCCTAGCAATAATAATAGTAGGGATCATGCTTCACATTCGGGTGGGCTGGGAATAAGCAAAATAATATATGTCGACAACGCATTGACAGCACTTGGGGAATAAAGCTATTGTAGCAATGAAAAAGGAACAACACTACCTACTTCTTCTGATATCTCCCAGCCCCCCAACTATTATTAAGAGCTGCCTTACTATTATTTAATAATTTAAGATAATAAGAACTGCTATATTTATCCATGTTACTTTTAATAAGGCTCAATAAACATTGCTTTTTAAGCTTTTAATGCACAAATCCTTTAAGTTCAAAGAGTGAAAAATCTAAAAAAAAATCCCTTCAATCTTTTTAATATGAGATTCAACCCATTCTCCCAAACTTACAAGGTAAAGAAAGCAAAAAGCGATGCTTAAGACCAAGTTGATGTCATTCACCTAACCTATAACCATGCTTTCATATGTTCAGAATATTTATTGAATTTTGTTAAGTTACATAGCTTCATGGTATAGAGAATACCTCTAGCTTAGCTAGCTTTATCCTTGTTCTCAGTGCAAAACTAGGTCATTGTGTCCAGTTTTTCTATGCCTTCTCTACCAAATTTGTCCAATCAATGTTGTAATTAGGGTTCCTTGGTCCACATTCTATAATGCTTTCCCACCAATCTTGTAAATTAACTGAGAATAGTCCACATTCTAGAAGATTTTTAAACCTACTCCGCACTTCCTACAAAATGATTTTTATGCTACAAATCTTCAACAGATATTCTTGTGCCTAACTTCTGCCCTAATTGCCCACAATGCTTATAACCACTTTGTAAACCCCATATGATGTATTAAATAAATAAATATCAAGCCCACATGTAATATGTCATGGCATATTCTTGCCTTATATTATTTCTTCATTATTAATATATTACCAACACGAGTAAGCGCCATCATCCTAAAGGATTTGTTGCAAAAGCCTATTCAATTAATTTATCAAGAAACTTTGGGACAGTAATCTTCTTCAAGGAGATATTTTGGGAGCTATACTCTCAAGTGATCTTATGAGCATCATCATCCCCATAGGAGTTGTTGCCATACCCACATTTGTTCTTTTTCAAGAGACTTTCAGGGTACAATTGTCTTCAATGAATTTATTGTAGTAACCATCATCCATCTAAACGGATTGACAAATGAGCCAGCTTCCCACAAGATTTATGAGCATACCATTCTTTAATGAAAGCACTGCAGAAGCCATCTTCATTTTTCTCGAAGGTTGATGCAAGAACCAATTTCAAGGAGACATCGCAAGTCGTATTACATCTTCCTTCAAGTCTAGATTAGGGGTAGATGTTAGTGCAATCTGCAATATGCAATCCTACCTTAAGAAGTTCCTTGATCACCGATTGTGTTTGACTCTTGAGATCATAATTTACATACTCGAACTTGAAGAGTACTCAGCAAGCCCAAAATTTTTGACTCAACAAATACTCGGCAACTTAAAGAGTAGTTAAATTTCTTATAAAAACACTCTTTTTTTTTTGCAAAATTCAGTTACAACATACCTATACACACTGCATTGTCCACACATACATATCTATACACAAACACAGGATGCCAAGTTTGTATGCATATACACACACAGACATATCTATACACATACAATCACACAATTTCTTGTTTCACTTATCAGTGTATCATGATATGATATTATCATCAATCATGTATGCATATCAATTTTAAGTTAAACTATTTAACTATTAAATATCCATATCAATAATACAGTAATACCATTAAAATCTATGTATAACTATATACAAACTTAAACTATTCATTATGATAATGTTCATTAAACTGTTTAATCTTTAAAAATGTACACATTATCAATATACACAAACCTATCGACTGTGTATGATAATGTGTACTATCAGTCAACAGGTTTGTGTATATTGATAATGTGTTACTAGTAACACTGCAGTGTAAATAGTAAAACTAATCCAAATCGTGCCAAAAAAACAGTTCAAATCACGTCAAAGGATGCAGTGTGTAAGGCCCACTAAATGGGGGTTTTAGTGGTTTTATAAGCACCAAGTCACGTCATACACACAATCCAAAATGCACCAAAAACGCGTCGAAATCGTGTGAAAACAAGTGCATGAAAAGCGTGTTCATCTGTTCCAGGGTTTTCTGCGAGTACTCTGAGGGTTTTCTGTGAGCTTTCTGAAAAAAACAGCAGTTTTTTTTTTTGCATCTTGAGCTGAGAGTAAAAGCAGAGAGTACTTGCCCAAGCAAAAAATGGGAGAGTACTCGGCCACTCGGCAATTAATCGCAAAGTATGTAATCTACGCTTGAGATAATCAAAATTTTGGCTTGTTTTCACCATGTGGCACTAAGGTGTTCTTTGGGAGGTAACCTAACGGACCTAATCATGATTTTGCAGTACCTTGGGATACATAATTTGTCAGGCTTACGCTATTGCACAGTATATTTAATGGAGGCCTACTCTTCTATATCAGGAGAATGACATAAAATAACAACACAAAATCTCAGGGGTAATATATATCTAAAAAGATGGGAATATTGCCCTATCTACCACTGTATATTCAAGCACTAAACAAATAACTCTCTTTTTATCTCTCATTTGATGCTTGCATATGTTCATAAAGTGAATTTTACAAACCACTAATGAAGTAGATTATATATCACATCTATAACAATGGTTTTAGAGGAGTTTTAAGTAGATATTGAGGATCAAAAAGAGCCTACTCCAACACATATATCAATGATCGTTTAGTCTTAGGTTTTAGACTTACATTCTTGAACCTCTCCCTCACCTTTCCTTCCCCCACTCTCATACTGACACATTTCTTTATGAGGTGAATGCTGCAGACCACTAATCAACTACATTATATCTTGTATTTAATAAGAAAAGTTTCAGCGGGATTAACTAGATCTTGAGGATAAAAGGAAGCCTTTACTGTCAAATATGTTGATGGATCTTCAAGACTTAGCTTTTAGACTTCTTGTCATCAGCGATTCTAATTTATAACACTTTAGGAAACTATGGTTGCATGGTAATATCTTTGCATGTTGCTTACAATTAATAAGGATTCTATAGCCATATTTGTTAGCTACATATTATTATTCTCAAATTAACATCAGAACACAAAAGGAAACAAGCAAGAAAAACAAACCAATTATAACACTTACCGCCATAATAGCAGACTCATTGACAAGATTTTGTATATCTGCTCCAGAAAACCCAGGTGTACGGAATACAAGCTGCAAGGAAACCAATTAATAGCTAAAGACTAACAACTCTGCTTGGATTACAAGGAATCTAAATATCAAAAGCATAGATACTACATTTAGGAAAACCAATAAAATTATCATTGAATATTTCAACAATTGAAAATGAATATTGTTACAGATCATACTCACCTTTTCAAAATTTACATCCTTTGCTAAACGCTTGTTAGAAGTGTGAACAGAAAAGATCTTTACACGCTCTTCCTCTGCAGGTAAACCTATATATATTTGTCGTCGTATGCGTTTCATAAATTCGTTATCTAGCTCATCAGGTCGATTGGTTGCACATAGCAAAACTACACCCTCTCTTAAATAGTTCTTATTCATTGATGGATTCCTGTTACAAACAAGACATTTATCAAGAAAACTTATAACAAAATATTATTGCTCTGCTAGATAACCACCATGATGATGCCAACCAGAAACTTATATAGAGAACACAAATCAAAACAGTTGATTCCTGCTGCTGATAAGCATACATAAAGGGTACCTAGGGCATAGGACTTAGATAATTATATTTCCTACAGTTTGTATTTTCACATATATAATCAAAAAATTCACAATATTGGATATGCCATCTCATACACCAACTCATAGGTAGTCTCCTGGTTTGAAACTCTTTCATATACAACTCATCTAGTTAGCTATAGTCTTCTAGTTTGAGAGAGTCTTCAATCACCTCAACACCTGTCATGTTTTTATGATACTTGTGGGTGTACTCCAAAAATTAGATTAGTCTCTAAATACACATCTTTGTAATGCTATTCTAAGTCTTGTTGAATGGTATATTAATTTAATTTTGTTCATGTACAATATTTCTTTGTGTATTTTTCAAAAATCTTTCTACCTCCTTTAGAATATTGGAAAACTGTTTTGTAGCTTCTACTTGCAGAGGTTTCATCAAATACTCATCTTCTACATTTCTATTGGGATTCCATATCAGTTAGTATTAGAGCTTCTTTTCTCATCCTTTGGGGTTTGGGTAGTTGGTTTGTTTTTACAGGATTAAGTTTGATTTTTAGAAATTTTTGCTGCAAAATATAATCAGGTGATGTCTAGAATCACCATTGTGTTCAGAAGGCCAGAGACACAAAGATGACTATTAATTTACCTATATTTACACAACAAAAAAATTGCCCTCATTTTTGTAGGTTCAAACCTACAACCACACAAACCAAGATGAAATTCTTTGTTTTCTATATCAGCTAACCCTGATGCTTCCCCTTCTCCATTGTTGTTCATGCCCAACCACTATAGTCCTAGCCCATGGAATATTTCATAACATATTCCATTCATGCCTACCAAAATCTGCCAAACACAATATTCTGGGAAAATTCTATCCCTTCCAACAGCACTGAAAATATTCCATCAAAACAGTTGACTGTTGTTTGCAAAATATTATAACAAATATTCCTGCCATGTTAGCCTTCATATACCACGTCAACAGTTCATACTACTACATCCAGTTAGCTCATGCCACATAGTGGTCTATACTGCCACATCAAGGTCCAATCAGCTTGTGCCATGCCAACATCCCTATCAGCTGACATCAGCAATCTTGGCCCTCTTCTTTGCCATTTTGGTGTGATTTCATAGAAATCATTTTTTTACTTTTTATACTCGTTGGAAAATCCTTTCCAATCTCTATGATCTCATACAATTTGTTTTGTCTGATTTTGTGCAAATTTTCTATACTTTATACTTGAATTCCTTTCTTGCTCATTTTTGTATCTAATCACTAACTCATCATTCGCCAAACAAGAAATTGAATTTGCGACAGCGATCAACAACTTGACCACCAGAATCAATGACTTGCACAATGGTCCTTCAACTCCTAAATGAAATGTGATCTCAAGGTTCACAAGGCTTCATGAATTCAAGACCTCCTGAATGCATGGATCCTTGACATGGAATCTTGGTTTGATTATTCAAAGATTAAGGGAACTAACAAAGCCCCCCTTGCTAAACTGATGTTGTCAGGCATGGCCAAAATCCTCATAGCAAACATGGCCCAACATAAAATCCTATTGCTATGTGCGGACAACTTGTATCAAAACTCAAAGATGTGTTCCAGCCTTCTACTTACAAGTAGAACCAAGGCATTGAGTGGATCAGATTACGTTAAGGATCATAGATGGCAGTCCAAGACTGCATCTTTCAATTCAACTGAATAAAGACTCTTCTCAAAGTGATAGATGATGATCCAACAGTCATCCTCAAATTTATAAGCAGTCTTCAACCACTTTTTTTCTACAAGTTGAAATTCACTCTCTTAGAGATGTTTGATGTTGCCTTCAGTCATGCCCAACTTGTAGAGGAGAAGCCTGCCGCACAATTCAAAGGTCCCCAATATTCTGCTCCTTCCTATGGAAGTCAAAGATTGTTTTCATCACAGTATTCCTTTCATCCATTGAAAGCAAAGAAACATTTATTTGTTCTTCTTCCTCCAACATTCTAATTTCTCATCCTTCTCACATTCTCGACTCAATTTTTTTTGTAAATATTGTAAAAAGAGTGATTATGAGAAGACAAAATGTCCTAATTTGAAAAAGAAGTCTTTGCTTGTAAGGATCCAGATGATGGTCCCATTGAAACTTTAAGTGAGCATACCATGTATCATGAGTTAAATGATCTCCACAATGTAACACTAATGCATCATCATCAAGCCCCTTCTACTCATAACGATTTCTTCATCATGAGTGCTCATCTTACACATAACTGCTCTATCAGTTGTATAATTGACAATGTTTCACATACCAATATCATTGTGAAGTCCATAGAGGATAAATTGCACTTGTCCATGGACCCTCCTCCTCAACCATGTTATCTTGGTTGGAAGGATAGTGGTTCATCATCTGAGATCACAAACACCTGCAGACTTAGCCTTCCTTCTGGTCACAAATTTGTAAATAAGGTCACACATGATGTGACCTTCATGGATTTTTGTGGTCTCTTGCAAAACACTATTACCTAAGCGAGCAATCAATCATTCCATTGAGATGTTTCCAGCAGTCCCTCTGCCTAATGCTCCTTTTAGTGCCAATCCATGCTTCAAAATATTGAGATCAAAGGACAAATTCAGTTTTTACTACAAAAGACTTTGTAAACCTGGTTCCCCTTCTTGTGCATCTCTAATTTTGCTTGTATTCAAAAAAGATAGAACGTAGCATCTTTGTATTGAGTTATGAACACTGAACAAAATTACAATCAAGAACCAATATCCCCTTTCCATGCATTGATGACTTGCTTGGTCAACTTTAAAGTGTCAAATATTTCTCAAAATTGATATTAAAAGTGGTTATCATCATGTCTAGATTCAAGTAACCACATACATGAAAGAAAACATTTATGACCAAGATAGGTCCTTTTCAGTGGCTATTGATACCTTTAGGCCTCACTAATGTTGCCACAACTTTCATGCAGCTCATGAAAAATGTATTTAGCTACATTCCCTAGGGATGCATCCCCTACAACATTGGACCCATCCTGTATAGGGGACGTTTTGGGAACACAAGAATGAGTAAGAAATTTCTCACCCCCCATCCCCAAACTTTCAAAAAATTAGGCAATATTTCCTATACTGCAAAATTTGGACAAGGGCTGGCAAGGTACATTAGGGAATGGCTAGCCATCCCCTATGACCCAAAACAAAAGAGACTCTAATTTTTTTTTTAAAACAGCACAAAATTTACAATCAAAAAAAAAGGAAGGATGGGGTGGTTCACAGGGACCCACACATCCCTTAACACAAAACCTAAATCTAAAATTGAACATTAACAAATAAAATCAAAAAAGCAACTCAATTTGTTACTTTTCAACTTGTGAAGAGGATAACAAAGGAGAATAATTGTGAGGAAAAAAGGGAACAGCAATCAAAAGAGGGCAAGAGACCACCAAATCTATGTCATTTGAGGTAAGTTTGCTATCTATTATTTATTTCCACAAATTCTTTTGCATTTTTTTGAGGCACTTCTTAAAGTTTCAGGCACTTAGGGAGGGTTCTTTGTTTGTTCTTTATTTTACATTTGCACTTGCAGCTGTCACTTGAACTCAACAAAAAAATAATAATGACCAACATCAATGAGGGCAATGAGGATGAAGAAATTCAAATTCAACAAAGAGCCGATAGTGGTAGAAATAATATTGGACGCTCTTCTAGGAGTGGGAGTATTGTAGTGACAATTGATTCAAATAACCCTTTGAATGCCCTTTTGAGCTCCTCAAAACTTATGCAAAAGTTCTATTTTGTCCAAAGAAAAACCTCTTTTACAATTTGCAACATGCATAGACAAAGACAAGAAAAATAATTTAAGACGAAGAAGAGTATGGCTATGTCATTTGTTCAAAAAAAACTGTAGGGGTAGCTACAAAGGATTACTTTCATCTTTTATGTATAGGTTGACTAGGGATAAAAGGAAGTGAACAAATATCCCTTGCTGAAAAGGCCAAGGTCACTAAGTTGCACATGGAGGTCGAGGCAAGAAGGAAGGGAATGTTCATAGGTCCTATTCAGCCTAGTGTGGCATTGCGTATCCAATCCATAGATGTTGATTGTTAAAGATGATAGGGTTCTACCGAGGGAAAGAAAAGGGCCACTAGTCTTACAAACATGTTTACTATGCAATCATGAGAAGTGGCCAAATCTTCTATTACCAAATTTTCCTATGCCAATGCCACACCATTTCATGTGGCACATTTTTCATATTTTAAGTAGGTTTTTAAAGATAAATTAATGTTGGCCCTTCCTTTGCCCCTCGAAGACCATAAGGTACACACCTCCCTCTTTGATAAGAGTACTCCAATGTGAGTATAGTTGTGTTACACAGGGACACGTCCCCCTACCCAAACCTTACGTCCTCGTCACCTGTGGCATTTCGAGGACTAGGGGACGGCAGGGGACGTCCACCCTAATTTTCAAAAACTGGGAAACGGCAAGAAATGCGTCCCCAAAAAAGGGGACGGCTGGAAAATAAAAGGGGACGCCTAGGCATCCCTAAAATGGCCAGGGGACGGCTAGGAGTCCCCCAACCGTATCGGCGAGGCCCAGGCGTCCCCCTTTTGTTAAAGTAAAAAATGTTTTGATTTTTGGCAAATTAAATAAAAATTGCTTGATAAATAACAAATATTTCATTATATTTGATAAAACATTTAATTTTTAAACAAACTATTTAATTTTATTGTCAAATTAAATAAAAATTACGTGATAAATATTAAATATTTCATTAAATAAAAATTGTTAGATAAATATTAAATATTAAATATTTCATTATATTTGATTAAACATTTAATTTTTAAACAAACTATTTAACTTTATTGTCAAATTAAATAAAAATTGTTTGATAATTGACAAATATTAAATCTTTTATCAAATATTAAATATTAAATGTTTTATAATATATATTTGATAAAAATGTTTTATCCCCATTTGAATAGCATTGACTAAATAATAAAATATTATTATATTTACTTCAACCTAAAATTGAACAAAATGCTTTTATATAGTTAAGTTATTGGCATTGTTGCCAGTGTTTACCTTTATCTTTATATTGATGTTATGTCGCTGTTATATCGCTGTTATACTGCTATTATACTATTGTTATACTCTTTATCTATGCACATATTGTCATATTGATATTGTTGCACATATTTGATATTTCAAATTGCTCTCTTTCTCTCTATATATATAATATATTTTTAAAAATTCATTATATATATATTGAAAAATTCCTATATCGCTGTCCCCCCGCCATCCCCAAAAATCTGCCCTCGGACTGCCATCCCCGAAACGCGTCCCCTACCATCCCCCCGTCCCCATCACCATCCCCGTCCCCAAAATGCCGTGGAACATAGGAGTATAGTTATAGAGAAGATGAAATAGATGTGGATAAGGGATGGTTGCTCTATCATCAGTGGGTGGACTAATATTATACATTGGCCACTCATCAAAGTCAAAGTTACACATTCAATTGGCTCTTATATTTTTAGAGCTATTGATTGCTCAAAAAAGAGGAAGGATGCAAACTTTCAATTTCAAAAATAGAACGATGACATAGAAGAGGTTGGGCCCTCTAATGTTGTATGTACTATTCCCCCTTAATTTTTTTGATTTAATTCAACACCAAACACCATTGCTAGCGTTAGCTCCAAATAATAACTAGCTTGGAAAGTAACCCTTCACCCTTTTGATCACCAAGATCCCAATGTGGGCGAGCTTAGAGCATACGGTGTCGGGGATCGTTAGCAATTGGAAAATGAAATTACAGAGCTGCTAGGCAGTTAGCCGACCATGAATGAAAAGTAAATGCTGGAAATACAAAGTAGGCGGAAAACCAACCATAAGCTCAACCACTTACTCTACGGGAGCAAAACTAATTACAAATAATGAGGAAGCAAGCCGACCATGAATCCACTCTACCATTTATTCAATGGAGGGAAATTATTAAACTTAAAGTGTCGAAATAAAATGCTTCTACCACTCATTCAGTGGGAGCCAAAAACCAAACTTAATTGCAGCAAATAAATAAATGACTGTTAGTACTACTAACCAGCCTTACAATGAATGAATTTTAGCTGCAAAACATGTCATAATAAAGGCCAAATACAACCAATGATTAAGGACATTATCCTTAACTCTTTTACAATGATTACAATCAGATTTTAGCCTCTATATATAAGAAAATCAGAATTACTTATAGTCTGATTAGAACCAAAAAACACAGAAATCAGACCAGCAAGTAAGAGAATCACTAAAATGGACGCAGCTCTTCAAATATAGCTCGGAAAGACTTCATACAACAATCAATTGAAGCCTCTAATCATGGCATCCCATCTCCAACCAGCAAACTGTGCCAAAACAGCAGCAGAGACTTGGCACAAGTCCTAACGCAAACAATTGTGAAGTGGTACGGCCTCCAAGAAGGTCGACCCCTTCTAGAAAATTCAATACTCATAATTAAATTTTGAAACTTTGCAAAACTGGACGCCCTACACAGTGAAACAAAATGAGCCAGTACCCAAAACCAGATAAAATTCAGTGGTAAAGCTACGAGCAGAAATTCGCTTCAGCCATTCACTCCTTCAACAGTACAAACAGATTATACATCAGCAACCTGCTTGTAATAATTCAGGAAATTAAGCTCAATCCACACTTCTAAATGAAGCATGGTCTTCAATCACCATCTAGGAAGCCATAGTTTCAGACCCGAAGAATGGCATAGAAAGCAAGAAGGTACGCAACCCTCGTAGCAAAGTCTGAACTCAATTCAGCAGCATAACATTATCAAATTTCCATAAGATCCTCAACACTTAGCAAAGCATCAATATATAGGCACAAATGGGCGATTGAAGCAACTTGTAACTCCATCCAAGAAAACTTTTCAACTTCTCCAAAGGACGTCCTCCTCAAAAGCACTTTTTAAAATATTTAAAATTCTTTATTCTATTTCCCAAGTAGTCCCATTTTGAGGAAATATCAAAGCATTAATAAAACATTAATTGCATTAATAAAGCGTCTACTTTATGGCCCCAACTTTAAAACAACTTTGAGGTCGTCGCCTAGGCATGGGGGAACAAACTCAAAACATAAAATTGACTAAGTGTTGAAACTCAGTCCAATGAAGCAACTAAAACCATCACCCAAAAACTGATTCTGCTAGATTGTCAGAAATAGCATGATGATCTGAATTGAGCTATTGATGATGCCACTGCCAAAAATAGACTTACTAAAAATAGCAAGTGCCAAAAATAGTAAGTTCACTTCAAACTCAACAGAATGCCAAATTGAGCAAAACACATGACTTACTATAAATAGAAGTGTCTAGAAAGGTTGACAAAATCAAATTTACGTCACACCACCTTGGAGATCTCTAAAAACCAAAAAAAACCCAGAAACATTTCCTACATGCGAGGAACCAGGAAGAAATGCATGTCATTTTCTCAACATGCATGTTACCATATCCTGAAGCTCTCCAAAAACCCAGAAAGCTCCACCAGACATGGATCAAAAACTCTCACATGCAAACCTTCAAAACCTCCTGTAAAAGTGGAAACACTAATTTGCCCATTTGAGTAGCCTACGGATTTCCGGAAATAGGCTATCAATCCACAATGAGATCCTTACTAAGAAGGGGACATTACATTGTACAAGTAGGGACTGATTCAACCCATGTATGTAAGTTAGTTGGCTTGATGGTGGAGGGTGCTTACATGCACATTATTTGTACCCAATGTGTTCATGCATTGAAAGACACTACTAAGATTGATTTGGTGAAGGTAATGATGGTAGAAAATAAACATACATATGTTAATTTGCAATCATCACACCTCACTTCATTCAAGAATTTTTTGAGAAAGGAATTCCTAAGCCTATAGATACTAGAAACGCCAACTACTTTATTTTGTTGGAGCAAATGCTTGAGGTGTAGGAGCCTCTACAATTAATGACAATTAAATTAGAATGGAGTAGATGGCCAGAGGCAAGCACAGCTGAAAAAAAGTGTGAAAAAAATCTTCAATGATAATTGATGGTACATAGTGAGGTGAGAAATTGCTGATTTTTAATGAATTAAAATTACTAATTTTATTAAAAAATTGCTGATTTTATAGTTAAATTGTTGATTTAATATTAAATTCCTGATTTTATTGTTTCTAAGTTTCTAACTTGTAAATTATTTTCATTCTTTATAGATATGTTTGCTTCTTTATCTCATCTATTGTGCAGGTCATAATATATGCTGATACACACTTAGATTTGGGAATATTGGACACATTTGATAGAATGTTTGGCAAAATACAAAAACCCATTCATGACAGGAAGCCTAAGTTGGCATTTTATGAGGAGCATATTAGGCGCATTATGATATAGTAGTGGAATACTATGAACACCCTACTTCATTTAGCAATCTTGTGCTCTAAATCCCAAGTGGTATGCAATAAGCCTTGGGAGAATGCCTCTCTCTAATAACAAAGAGATGAAATAAGGGCTCATGAGGGCCCTTTGAAAGATGCATAATTATTAGAAGTATACCTTACTTAAAACAAACCAAAATTCAATAGACTAGAGGTGAGAATGCATAGAGCTACATTAGCTCAATCAAACCCTATTGGCTAGTAGACATGGCATGCCAAGCATGCAGAAGAGTTGAGGATACTTGCCACTTGTCTCCTTCCATAATTTGCATATTCCTCTACTACAAAGAGGAATTGGTATGCATATAACTTCATCCCATTGATCAAGAGGAATAGGCTTACCTCTCAAATATCGGAGAAGTTGGCGGTCATGCATAGTGCCTTGTGGCTTTAGGATTGACAAACACTTAAGTATCATCAAACTCCAACTACATATTGGGATAATGATCTCAAAGATGCCACACAAGCTGATGAGAAGAAATCACAAGAGGGGTTGGTTGGGGTTCCAATCGATGAGGCAACCCCCGATAATGGCAGTGACTTGAACTTAAACTCCAATTTTAATGCAATGTTACACATTGTTGATTAAGCACAACAACATTTTTTCCATGTTTTTGTCATTTTTTAGTTGAAAGTTGCAGCCTTTGGGCATGTTATTGTATTTTTTAATACCCACCGAAAGAGAGTTGAAGACTAAATTGAATGCCAAATGTCGCAATTGGTATGTGACAAAACACACCAATACCCAACAGGTGGTGTTTTCCATCAAGCTACACTTCAAATCGTGCATGTGCACTAGAATGTACTCTAGAGGCATGGGGAATGTTTCATGCATCCTACAATCATCCTCTACAGTAATGGCGAGAGGTTTTGTGGGGTTTGCAACCCTAACAATTGCATTAATGTTGGCAAATGTCATCTCCCTTGTTAGCACAACCAGAGGTCCACATGGATCTACGTCCCCATTATTAAATGATCCTTTTATGCCCACAAAATTTCTAAAAGGAGCATCATCCAACTAAGCATTATGATGGTTTAGTCATGTAAGAAGATAGTTGAGGTGAACAATAAAAAGAGGCACAAATGTAGGAGTTCATGTGTCGAGGGTACTCCATGACTCATACCATAAGTTGACGGCTGAGTTTCAAAAGGGAGGCATACTAGTGAGTGAAAATCAAATTCTCCGATGAAGGCTTGTGAAGGAGAGGGATTTGGTTGAGCATCACTGCAAAAATCTTCTGGGAAAAAATCGGCAAACCAAAAGTATAATATTTTTGAAAAAACCGGGAAAAAATCCGATTAATAAAAAACATAAAAAATTCTAGAACAAGAGATAAAAAACTGTTTTTTTTTTAATTGAAAGGCACTTCCATAGCATAGAGATATAGAGAGCAAATAAAATAAAGAGTTTAACTAATGAATTGTAGAAAATAGATTTTTGCAGTTTATATTCATATCACTGATTACATTGCATTGCACATCTTTCAAACTCAAAGCATTACTTCACATTGCATAACTAATAACTAGATGTTGATAGATGGCAAAACTTCTATTACAATATAGTTTTTTACAAAGTCAACCCAAGCAGTTATACAATTACTTCACATTGAATAACTAATAACTAGGAGCAGCTGCCAATTGCATTTGCTTGTCATGGCATTCCATGAGATCACATTTCTTTGAGGCAATTTTTCAAACAGTTCACTGATTTGTCTAAGCTACCACATTTTTCATACATGTCTACCAAAGCATTTTATCAAACAGTTCACTGCCTTGCTGCTATGGCTAAAAACCTAAAATAGTGCTTTCGAACAAGCTATGAATGCTTGGAAAAAATCTATCAAAGCTTAATCGTAAGCAATAGCTTAGACAAGACAGTGAACTGTTTGAAAAAATGCCTCAAAGAAATGTGGTCTCATGTTGATGGAATGCCATGACAAGCCATAGACAAGGCAGTGAACTGATTGAAAAAATGCCTCAAAGATATGTGGTCTCATGGTGATCGAATGCCATGAATTGTCATGGCATTCCATCACCATGAGACCACATTTCTTTGAGGCATTGTTTTCAAACAGTTCACTGCCTTGTCCATGCTACCACATTTTTCATACATGTCTACCAAAGCATTTTATCAAACAGTTCACTGCCTTGTCTATGCTACCACATTTTTCATACATGTCTGCCAAAGCATTTTATCAAACAGTTCGCTGCCTTGCTGCTATGGCTAAACCCTAAAACAGGTGCTTTCAAACAAGCTATATATGCTTGGGAAAAATCTAACAAAGCATAATAGTAAGGAACAAGCTATGGTCTCATGGTTTTTTTTCATGTGAAAATTAGTGTGATTTTATTCGCACTTTTTTGCAGGTTTTAAACCTGTTTTTTTGGCGATTGTGCAGTTTGAAAAATTGGCGAAAAAATCGTCCAGCCTGCAGATTTCCCAACTCTAAAGTGCCAATGGGATAAGGAATGAAAGCAGTGAAAGAGCAAGAGGTATGACAATATGGAGAAGTTTGATAGCCCGATAGCTATGCCACAAGGTTCAAGTTCGTGTTCGTGTTTGGCAACAATAAAATTTGGATGAAGTTCAGCAAGGAGAAAAAATTTGAAAAAAATAAATTGCAATTAAATTCACCTTACATAAATTTGATTTTTTATAAATATGCATAATAAATTCATAAAAAATAAAATTATATTATATTAAATTTGACAACTTAAAGAAATTTAAATACATTACAATATATATGATTAAAAATTTAATTTAATATTATAATAAATAATAAATATATGAAATTTCCTTGGGTTCATCACATAGTGTGATGGTTAAGTGGTGGCATTGTTGTTGTGGCCACCAGGGTTCAAGTCTTCGTTGGGCTATTGTGATCACAAGCACTATGCCTTCGCTGATCCAATGTGCTCCTAGGCTTGACCCGCAATCCCATATTTGTGGCCTCTTTGGTTCATAGCTCCAAGATAAAAAAGCGCTTACAAACCAAAAAAAAATAACAAATAAATATATGAATTTCCAATATTAAAAATAAATATATTATAATTAAAAACCTAATTTAAATATTTTAGAATATTAAATTTTAATATATTGCATAAATTTTAAATATTATTATATAAATAATAAACAATAAATATATTAAATTTCCAATATTAAATAATAAATACATTATAATTCAAAATCTAATATAAATATTTTAGAATATTTTTAATAAATTGTACAAAAAATCGATTTAAAAATTAAATATAAAGATATTAAACTTTATTTAACTAAACAGAAAATTAAATAAAAAACAAAACTTCAAAATTAAACTAAATATACTAAATATTTAAATAGTAGCAACCAAGCGCGAGTGAAGAGTGCCTCTGCCTACTCATATTTTTTAAATGATAGGAAGGCTATCGCGCTGAAAAGGTATTTAGCTTAATGGTCAAGGTAACATTAGCTGACAAGGGTTTATCAACTTCACTTTTCTGCAATAAAGTTGGATGATCATCCTCTCGCCTATCTTTCTATCTATAGATAGCATTTCAAAGGGAGCGGTTGCAACCTCTCCTATTGAAGCGGATAGCATTTCAAAAGCTTTAGAATCTGCGTCTAGATACTAATTAATGGCATCCAAAAGAATATTTTCTATATAAAACATATTCAAACTTTGGTACATAAAAACCTATGAAAGTCAATAGAAAATTTCAACTAAAGTGCGCAAAAAATGGTAAGCCCTTATCCATATGAATATGAGTGCAAACAAAACTGAATTTTTAAAATTTCTTTGAAATTCGCTGAATTTTGAATTTCATAGATGAAATTCAGCAAACTCTATGACTTAGCTCAATAGATATAGAGCAAAGGCATGCTAGAAAAGGAAACTCCACAACTTCGAGGACTTACACAAACCTAGAAAATTGGAGATGCTCCCATACTTACAAACTTCAAGGACCTTAGACAAACACATGGGTGATGAAGATGAAGAACACATACAAAATTGGGTCAAAGGAGAAATAGAAAATAGGAAATAAGCAATTTGGTCCATAACATAGATTATTACAAAAGGGTTCATGACACCATTGTTGGAAAAATATTGTCATTGATGTCAAAAGTGTTTTGGTAGTGTCGATGGCCCCAAAACAAAATTCACCCACTCTCATGTCGATTGCCCCCCTTGGAGTTTGGAGGATACATAAATGAAAATAAAAAAAAAAAATTATTTTACATGAGGCCGACCCTCCCCATGGTGCCACCCCATCTTGGGGGATTTGGTAATTAAAAATAAACTAATTTTACTTTGTGGAATGACCCCCCTAGAGGGGTGCACCCAACCTTGGGCAATAAAATAAAAATTCTTCTTGCGAGTGCGCCAACCCCTTGGAGGAGTTCACCTCCCTTGGGTGAAGAGTTGTGTATGGACAAGTATAAATGAAGGTTTGAGAGAGGGAAAGGCAATCAATTTAAAGGATTATTATACATATGAAGAGCAGAAATAAAAAGATATTTGAGCAGATTTACAAGAGATATGTGAGCAGATTTATGAGAGGCTTTTAGCGTCAATTTTGTGAAAAGAAAGGAGAAAAAAAAAAGCAAGATCATGGTAGTTCTATGAGCAGAAATATTGAAGACTATTAGAGATTTATGAGTGATTGTATTGCAAATTTGTGAGCAGTAGTTAAGGGAAGATCTAAGAGGAAGTTCCAAACAAATTATCATATTATTCATTTTGAGATTGGAGCCTCCCAATTGAGGACATCAAGAGGTTGGTGCCTCTTATTAGAAGAGATTGGTGTCTCTTGCTAGGTTGGTGCTCAGTGGTGGGGATTGTTTGCTGCTCTATCTGATAAACTAAATACATGAATTAATAACAAAGATGACAAGGCATACCAGATACAAAAGTAAAATATATCTTTATTTGCTCATGAAATTATTACAGAAGAAGACCAGAGATGGTCAGCCAAGGATCAAAGTCGATCCAACTAGATCATACTAATCTCCTTAATGATACACAATGTATTTAAATCACTCGATGGCTGCCAAGAAGAACACAACCAACAACCAATTGATGCTTATAACTACCCAAACTCGACAACCAATTAAGAGAAACAATTAATAAATAGTCGGATAACTACTATTACTGAAGCATAATAATAAACATTGTACACCAACTACATCATCACCCCCAAAAGAAAATGGACATCTTCCAGACAACAAGTAAATGTCAAGTAACATTAGGGAAGATGTGCCAAACTGATGACGATATTGTGGATAAGGACCAGTAACCAAACTTGGAAGTGTGCTTTGTAAACTTGGACTTGAAGCGTACTTGGCAATTCAAATGAGAGCGATGGGGATCTAGGGGCAACGCCCACAACGGGGTCAAGGGGCAATGCCCTTGCAGGGGTATGGGAGCAACGCCACCAGGCTCAATTTAAGACCTTCAAAACCACATAGAACTTCATGACGCACCTCATTTTCATCATTTTTTAAGTGGCAAAACAAAAAGCTAACAAAGCCAAAAAATAGAGATTTTGCACTGTTTAACCAATGTATGATGTCAACCAAGGAAGGAATTTGTTGTATGATGATTGATGGTCGTACGATGTAGATGCTTGGTTTGGCCCATACAAAGCAAGAGTTAGTTTTGGAAATGGAGCCCAACTGTATGTTGAGATGAATACACAAATACCTATGTAAAGGTTGTACTATGCTAAAGTGTAACTGTCGTACTCTGGATGTTGTGGGTGTTGTCTGTATGATCTTCAACGATGTTGTCATACATTGTATCCCTCTTGGCCCTACAATTGGTTTTAGCTTCCACCTCACTGTAGGTTGCACGGTGGTGGGAATTTCTTGCCTATAGCTTCTTTGTTTTCTCCATACTGCCAAAGACCAAGTGTATTGTACGGGGTGTAATCATACAATTCCAAGTTGTGTTTTGTTTGAGGTTCGTCGTACCATCTGCTTTCCTAATTCCTATCGTATGACCTCAATTGTCCACCGCACTGCTTCAACCCTTCACCGTATAGTCTGGCCTTTTCTATGTCGTACAATCTGACTACTTCTACTCCGTGCGGTCTGTCCATCTTGTCTCTTCCATTTCTATACAATGTAAATAAAAGACTGTACTTTGTCTTCATACACATGATACATAACCTTCTTTGATCATACATTGTGCTCATCCTTCTATCCTTGCTTCTCCATACAGTGTGTAGGATGAGGGATCATATGGTCGGTCATACATTGTAATGTTTTCTTTTGGTTGTATGACATGTCCTCCTACGATGTGTGGGATGAGGGGTCGTACAGAGGGTCGTACGTTCTAAATGTTTTCTTTTGGTCATATGACTTGTCCTCCTTGTCTATTACATTGTCGTACCTCTTTATCAAGACACCTTATCTTGTAACAGCTCTGTGCCCTATAAGACCATATAATGCTATGAATTCTTTGTCATCTAAATTTTTCTTCACCGGGCCATACAATGAATAATTTTCGTACTATGTCAACAAATTGTACGATGTGCTTGAGTGTCATGCTAAGTGATGTACCATGATGTACCAATTGAAGCCATCATACAATGTTAATGTTAATTAATGGCCATATGATAAATTTTATACCTTTTGCCAACTAATGTCGTGCATTATTACAAGATGTTGGTCGTACTATATAGTTGAACCTTTTCATGTAGCCCAACTTTGTACTCGAGCATTTTATATAGTCAGATATTTTAATATTTTCTCCTTCAATTGCTAAATAATATTTTTGCCTCTTCCTTTCCACTATTTCTTTATTTTCTAATTTTCTCTCTTTTTTTGTAATTTTTTGGTGAACTTGATTTGACTTGACCCATATTTGTACGCTCCACGTTAAAAATGTTGCTTTTAGTACTCTACGATGTAACGTCCACTATTTTGCATTCTTCTACAAAGTTAGATACCTCTGTTGCAACTTTCGTCTTTTTCCAACCATGGATGGCATCTCGCACACGTAAACTGTCCAACATTTCAATATCATTTTTCATCGGTTACTCTTCACTTAGAGTCATAGCTTCAAAAAAATTACAAATCGACAGACATAACTCATAGTCCTCCATTTGCCAGTGAAACAGGGCACGAAGAGAATTTGTTTCATCATCCAAACATGATTGTAACTCCAAAATGCCTTCGTCATTTGGTTCCAATGGACCTTGACTCTCCGTCCATTCCTCTCTTGAGTCTAAATCTAATGAATCCAAGGAAGTTGCTTCCTCACTGACTGCTTGCTTTTTCAAATCAATTATATATTTTTGACCCTTATTCTCAATGGAGATTGTATTCTTTTTCCAGATCTGATAGGCTTTGGCTACCACCAGCCAACCCCGACCTAACAATGTGTCATACACTTTCTTCCTTAATGAAATGACAACAAAGTACAACAAAAATGTTTGAGTTCCAATAATTACCTTTTGCCCCATTAAAACTCCAAGTACCTTGATACCTTGTTGATTTGCACCCACCAATTGAAAAGTTGGTGGCCAAATGGTTGGCTTGTCGAGACTTCTCCAACTGCCTTCCATCAACAATTGTATTGGTGAGATTCCTTCCAAGGATATCCATATTCAGCACCATCGATTTCTTTCTCTTGTTAACTATCAGTAACATTGGATCAATCACTTGGTTGCTCGAGAGTGAAGGTTAGGTTATTGGATCTTCATTCTCACTAGATTCTAATTGGGTAATAGCATGCACCATCTCATTCTCCCCCAATACAATAACATTTCTAAGTTCAACAATACTTTAATAAATCCTCTACTCTAACCGATATAGTAGATTAAAGTACTTGTCATGCAATATTTTTCTCGAATTGTAAATGGTTTGTTACTGTACTTGCATTTGCATTTGAGTGGCATCATTCGTTCTCCATAGCATACTCCATTTCGACCCTTGCTTCACGAAGCCTTCCTTTTTTCTATACATGGGTCTGAATACACAACCTTCTTTGTTTGGGCACAAGTACTGGCCAATACTTCTTTATGCCTTACATCAATCATATTGACACTAGCCTTTTGCTTCTAAAATCTAGTGTCTTCGTGGTTTCCAGGTCCACACCATTTGCATAGAAATTGCACTTCGTCTTACTTGTTCTGGCAGTCTCTCACAAAGTGTCCCCGCAAAGTGTCCCTATTCACTAAATTGTTTGCATTGTATGATAGGTCGTCCTTTGGGGTCATATTGTATTTGGCTTCGTCCTCCTCTTTGATTTCAATAACAACCTCAAGATGCATTCTGTGGAGTGGACTCCTCCCCCTACATAAAGAGTACTTGTATACTCATATTCAAATTGTATGGGCACTCCTTTATTGAATGACCTAAAATGTAATGTCCCCATTTTGGCCATACGCTCTTCTTTGATTCATCAGTCTATTCCGGAACCCGTAGACTGGAATGAGGTGAAATTAGGGTTTCTTGGCTTGGAGTTTTGTGGCATTTCATGTTATTTACTATTTTTAGTAAATGCTAGTTGTGGCAATTGCAGTTGTCCATTCTTAGTCCTTCTCAGTTGGAGCAGTTGTTATTATATTGGCTTGGTCTTCAGAGAGCTTTATTTGGTGAAAAATATTTAATTAAAAGGCATTATGTTTTAATTCACTGTTGACACCCCCTTGGCCTAAGGAGATAACTTAAGTTGTTTTTAAAGTGGGGCCATGAAGGGTATGCCTTCATAAAGAGCTTTATTAATTTTATTAAGAACTTTATTCCTTGAGCAAAAGTGGACGCCACTTTTATATTATTTGAATAAAGTGAAATTCTTGGAGGCTTTTGGGACGCCACTTGAGAAGTTGATTGGTCTTTGGGAATGGGAAAGGTCTCTTGTGTCTTTTGAGCTGCTTCTCAGGCAATTGAAGAGTTTTGGTGAGCTCTTATTTATTGAAGGCTTTTGCTCCAGCTTTTCATCTATGAAAATTATGCTAAAGTTATGCTGTCGAAATGACAATTGACAAATTGCTTCGAGGAAGTCTACCTCCTAGCCTCTCATCCAATTTCGTGTTTGCAATATAACACCTAGTTGGCTACATTGCTGCTTCTCAACTTCAGACTAGCAGATTGAGCATCAAAGATTGAAGAATTTTGGAGATTTTGGTAATTTTGGTTTGCTGTTTCATCAACTGCTGAAAGTGATTTTTATTCATGGCTTATTTTCCAGCTTGAATTTCGTTCTGGGTATTTAACCAATCTGTTTGCTGACCTTGGGCGACCATTCATGCAAGTTTTGAGATTTTAATTTGAAGTGTCTGATTTTTAAATAAAATCGCCCCTCCCAAGAGGGCCGTACCATCTCATGTGCATTGGGAATTGTGCAAGTTAAAAAATAAGTTGGAGTTGCTGCTGTTTGGTGCTTGGTTTTTGGGCGCCTACCTCTTGAGAAACATTTGCAAAAGATTTCAGTCAATTCGGAGGTGAAACGAGTGAGTTATGAATATTTTACTGTTTCCCAGTCTGCTGTTATAATTTCCAGAATTCTGATTTTTATATCAGACTGTTGCAATTTCCAGTTTTTGGCTTATACTTCAGTATTTGAGTGTTATATCATTGTAGAAGTTCATACTTGTATCTAAGGTTCATTCCTTATCAATTGTACTTAGTAATTTGCAGAGTTTTATTTGTAAGGTTGAGATTAAGCATTACTAATCCAACCATTCTTTCATTTCTGCAATTTACTTTCTGTTTATCATTAAATTACCCCTGGATGGTTTACCGCCAGTGTGGACAATCTATTTGTAACACTCTTATACCCACTTCATAGTGGTGAATCCCCACAGTCCTGTGGATGCCCGCCGCAGCGGATGAATTGTGCTTAATTGTAATTTTTCCCCCCACTGTTTGGTGGTAGTGAGGAAATGTTTTCTATGGCTGGTTATCCGCCTATCAATTTATAACTTCAATTTTCTAGACTCCGTCATATGTTAGCACCTCGCCCTCAGTGGGATCTTGAGTGCACATTCTTGACGTTGAGTAGTTCTTCAATTCAAGTTCAGTTTCTTCCATTCAAGTTTAGTTTTCAGTTTGAGGCTAACGCTAATCCAATCATCTATTGCTGGTTATGTTGTGTTACTTCTTCGAAAAAATTGGTTGGCATATTTCAGTGGTATCAGAGCGAAACCATCCTGTGGCAGTTTGCAGTTGTGTATCAGATGAGTGACAGAGATCTCCGGTACTACACCGATAGTCAGAGCAGATTTTAGTTCAGCTCCTTGTGGTATCCAGAAGTTGACAGTTAGGCATGACTAATGAAGAAGAGATGAAGTTGGCAGAGACTCTCTTTATGGCTGGAAAGAGACTTGGTAAAGAATTTCAGTCAAGAGAAGATGAACAAAACATTCTTCATTTGTTAGAACAATGTTTGAGACAAGTGAAGCAATCACCTTCAGAGAAAATGGAGTTGGCACTAGCTCCTACAGTGAATTTTTTGAATCAGCCCTATTGGTTGGGGCATCCTGATGAAGAAACCAAGCTACTGATTTCTTCCTGTTTCATGGAGATAATAAGAATTGTAATTCCCCAATTGCCCTATGATGTCGAAACTATGAAGACCATATTAAATATGTTAGTGGAAAGTTTTCAAGACCTTGATGAAATTGATAGCAATCAGTACTCCAGAAGAGCTACTATATTGAAGATGTTTTCTGAACTCAAAACAAGTATTTTGCTGGTTGAATTGGGTATGCAAGATCAAATATATTATTTGATCCATTACCTCTTCATTTCAACTTGGAGTGAACAAGAAGAGGATGTAGTTGCAGCAATGAGAAACATTTTAATTTTAACTATCAATGAGATGGATGACATTCCAAAATCCGTCTTAACTTATCTATTAAACATTCATGAACAAGAAGGAAATAATTCCTCTACTGCTGGTATGTTGATCAGAGAATTGTTCATTCAGTGTGATAGAAAATTGAAGCCACACTTGAGGAAGATAGAGCAAAAAAATGAGGTAGTCATTAATGCAGAAGTCAGAAATAAAACGTTGTTTCTCAATGATTGTAAGGCTGTTTCTCAAGAAGTACCTATTGATATGCAGTTGTCCGCACATGCTAAGGGTGAGTGCAGGGAGGCAACATCAATTTTGAATACATATGAAGAACTTATGACAAGTGACCAAGAAGATTTCTTTGGTATGTATGTGGATGCTAATGATAAAATCAACAACACATCTTTTCATGATGGGTTTGTTGAAGATAAAAATGATAAATTAATCAAAGCAGCCAACTTTGATGACTTTTATTTCCAGTATAATGATGGTGGCGAAGGCGGTATTGAGCTTGATAATCAAACTAAGCTCTTGGAGGAAGTTACCGATGAAGATTTCAGTTTGAATGGAATGAGGAATGACTCATTCAATGAGTCAACAATCCAAGAGGAGCATGAAGATCTTGTTCCTGTTGATCATTACAATCAATCCTTTTGCAGTTGGGATCCTGGTGAGATGGCACCAAGGTATGCTAAAGAACTTGAGTGGGATAAATTTCCCTTTGATCCTGATAAAGTTCAAAATTCATTTTGTATTTCAAGCTATGAAGTCATTGGAGAAGACATTGTCTTTGATGAAGAAGCTTGTTTGGCAAAGCTCCATAAAGATTCCTTTGAGGTAGTAGTAGCCACTAAAGCAGAGTATGTTGCTACCAAGACTTTAAGAGAATCAATCAATAATGATTCATTGTTTGAAAATATTGCTGTTAGGAAGGAAGCTGATTTTGAGAATCAAGTCAAAGAAAATAAATCAGAAAAGTTGATGTTTGATGAGCAAAGCTTCTTTGCTGATTTTGATCATGGGCCTAAAGAGCTGCAAGTTTTGAAGGATAACTTAATGGTTTCAGAAGAGAAAATTGTTAAAGCATTATCAAGATTTGATAGCACACACAATTTTGTTGAAGAACTCTACTGGGAGTCACAGTTTGAAGAGAGACAAAATGGAGTTAAAGGAGTCACTCTTTCCAAGTTGCAAACTACCAAAGAAGCATTGGAATCATTAAAGATAGATTATTTGCATTTACTGTCAGATAGGGATAATGCCATTAAGTTTGCAGAAGAGACCTATGATGCCTACCAAGAGAAGGAGGAAGAAGTTGATCGTCTTTACCTTGATCTTCCCTTAGCTCATCACTCTTTATGCAAGGAAGAAAATCAAATTCCTATTGCAGCCACACTTGAAGGACAAGAAGCTGATACAAAGATTATGGAGATCAAGCAAATAGTTGAAGGCATTAATGAACTCCATAATGATGAAACCTTGCTTAATTTTAAGGAGATTCATGAAGATGATGGTAATTGGAAGGTAAATCAAGAGTGTGAACTCTTGAGTTGGGAAGAGAACTTGCCTCAAGAAGGGATAGCTTGCAGCCATGAGCTTGAATCAACAAAGTGCATGTTAGCGAATGTTCAGTTGGGTGTAATGGAGGTAGGAGACCAGCTAGTTGATTTCAAACTTCTCAGAGAATGTAGGGACGAGATATATTCTGTGATTGATAATCCTCCAAGCTTGCTTGTAAGTGAATGCATAAGAGGTTTAGAGAATTCAGTCTCCATATGGGAAGTGTTGATTCATGACGACTTCCCCATCTTTGACACCAAGGTGTTAAAACATGTTTTGGTAAGACATATTGTTTACATGCCTGACAGTTTATCCTTTGGATTGAGTAATGCTCACACTATCTTGTCTTGGGAGAAGGATTTGAAGACGATGTTTGTTTCAGGCTCCCTTGTTTTTGAAGCTTTCTTGGATAGACTTCAATGGTTTACCAAAGAAGTCAATAATTTTCTGGGTGTGCAATTGGAGTTGATTGGTACTCAGGAATTTGTTGTGAAAAATCTTTTGGGGTATGGTAGGAAGCTTCATTGGAGGGATAAGGATCAAACTTTCAAAATTAATGGTGTTTTTTCCTTTCTTACCAGCCACTTGATGATTCCATTTGTTTACCAACAAATGGATTGGAGAGAAATTTTGAGCAAAGAATGGTTCTTTGCTGTAATGGAACTCTTAGAGTGGGTGTTTCCACCCTTGTGTTCGAGCAATTTGGTCAAGATGAATGTGGATTTTCAATATTGCAGCAGTTGTTCCTACTCTTGTTTGCAGATTTCTTTGAACTCTAATGTTGAGTCTTTCATTCTTGATTTGGTGGTAGCTGCTGGTCACTCCATTGCAACAGCAATAAGCAAAGATTCTAGACTTATTACTCATAAAGTTTGGGAGAAAGTTGAACCTAAACAAATTATTTACTTTCTTAACAATCTATCTCTTGAGTTGAGTGATGTTTTGGCCCATCCTAGTCCTTTGAGGGAATGGGAATTGAGGACAACTTTTGTTTTGCGCTCCATTAATGTTGATGTTTTCATGAGTGGGCTGCATGGGTTTATCAAAGAAGACTCTAAATTCTTGAGTTTGCATTTTGCCTTGATTAGTACTTGGAGAAGTGTTGTGTACTATTTCAGATGCATTGGAAAACATTTTCAGTCGAGTATCCATGTTTGGAATCCTCAATATGGCTTGATGGAGATTGTTACAACTAGAAAGAGAAATCTTTGGAGAGATAAGAATTTAATTTTCAGATCCTCCGATGATGTCCCCATCTTCGCCAATCATTTGAAGGTTCTTTTTGCTCATCAACTGGTGAATTGGAGAGATATTTCGAACAAAGGATGGTTTAATGTTGGTTTGGAGTCTCTTGAGAAGATGTTTTCAGCCTTGGTCATGAGCAATTGTTCTATTATGGACGCTGATTTTCAGTATTGCAGCAACTGTTCAGTTCATTGCATGATGATTTTCCTAAAATCAGTTTTTGAGAGGTTCATTTCAGTTTTCATAGGCAGCTGGTACATTCATTCTTCCTCTTCTCAATCTTTTTTCAATAATGGTTTATGGCCTCAAAAGTGGGAAATGATGCTCCATAGTGATTTGGACCAGATTTGGATAGTGTTTAAGTTCCTTTCCAGTGATTTACTCTATACAATTTATTGCACTAGTGTTTGGGGCAGCGAACCCTTGCTTGTTTGGGTTCAACTATTTGAGACTTTTGAGATTTTAGTGGGAGTTTTTATAAATTTTCTTGCATATATTAGAATTATTCAGAAGAGGCATTATACATCCTTGAGGAGCTTTGATGATGCGGCTGTTATGAACATGCAAAGGGTTGTTTATTCTTTTACAAATAGCTATGATGGAGTTACCTTTGTTGATGTGATTTGGTTTGACGCTTTGAGCAGTGATGTTGATGAGAATATATTTGAGTTGTTTAGAGTAATCTTCTTTATTCTCAGGATGGTGATTGACATTAACATCGCAGATGTTAATTCCTCAGAGTTCATTGGGCAGGAGATGCTGCTACATTTTCATTCCATTCCTTCCATGTTTTTCAGTTTGAATTTTAGGCATGTTATCTCCTTGAGGTTGCAGGGATGGTTTGTGCAGTTCTGGTGCAGTGATTTCATTTGTGTGACCAGAGTAGAGCAGCATCAGCATGATGGAACCTTTCCGAGATGGACTTGGGACCCCGGGATCCTACATGTTTGGTGGGATCAATTTGGAGTGTTGTGGCATTGCTTGAGGACAAGCAATTTTGGGAAGGGCGGACTGTAATGTCCCCATTTTGGCCATACGCTCTTCTTTGATTCATCAGTCTATTCCGGAACCCGTAGACTGGAATGAGGTGAAATTAGGGTTTCTTGGCTTGGAGTTTTGTGGCATTTCATGTTATTTACTATTTTTAGTAAATGCTAGTTGTGGCAGTTGCAGTTGTCCATTCTTAGTCCTTCTCAGTTGGAGCAGTTGTTATTATATTGGCTTGGTCTTCAGAGAGCTTTATTTGGTGAAAAATATTTAATTAAAGGCATTATGTTTTAATTCACTGTTGACACCCCCTTGGCCTAAGGAGATAACTTAAGTTGTTTTTAAAGTGGGGCCATGAAGGGTACGCCTTCATAAAGAGCTTTATTAATTTTATTAAGAACTTTATTCCTTGAGCAAAAGTGGACGCCACTTTTATATTATTTGAATAAAGTGAAATTCTTGGAGGCTTTTGGGACGCCACTTGAGAAGTTGATTGGTCTTTGGGAATGGGAAAGGTCTCTTGTGTCTTTTGAGCTGCTTCTCAGGCAATTGAAGAGTTTTGGTGAGCTCTTATTTATTGAAGGCTTTTGCTCCAGCTTTTGGATCCATGAAAATTATGCTAAAGTTATGCTGTCGAAATGACAATTGACATATTGCTTCGAGGAAGTCTACCTCCTAGCCTCTCATCCAATTTCGTGTTTGCAATATAACACCTAGTTGGCTACATTGCTGCTTCTCAACTTCAGACTAGCAGATTGAGCATCAAAGATTGAAGAATTTTGGAGATTTTGGTAATTTTGGTTTGCTGTTTCATCAACTGCTGAAAGTGATTTTTATTCATGGCTTATTTTCCAGCTTGAATTTCGTTCTGGGTATTTAACCAATCTGTTTGCTGACCTTGGGCGACCATTCATGCAAATTTTGAGATTTTATTTTGAGGTATCTGATTTTTAATTAAAATCGCCCCTCCCAAGAGGGTCGTACCATCTCATGTGCATTGGGAATTGTGCAAGTTAAAAAATAAGTTGGAGTTGCTGCTGTTTGGTGCTTGGTTTTTGGGCGCCTACCTCTTGAGAAACATTTGCAAAAGATTTCAGTCAATTCGGAGGTGAAATGAGTGAGTTATGAATATTTTACTGTTTCCCAGTCTGCTGTTATAAATTTCCAGAATTCTGATTTTTATATCAGACTGTTGCAATTTCCAGTTTTTGGCATATACTTCAGTATTTGAGTGTTATATCATTGTAGAAGTTCATACTTATATCTAAGGTTCATTCCTTATCAATTGTACTTAGTAATTTGCAGAGTTTAATTTGTAAGGTTGAGATTAAGCATTACTAATCCAACCATTCTTTCATTTCTGCAATTTACTTTCTGTTTATCATTAAATTACCCCTGGATGGTTTACCGCCAGTGTGGACAATCCATTTGTAACACTCTTATACCCACTTCATAGTGGTGAATCCCCACAGTCCTGTGGATGCCCGCCGCAGCGGATGAATTGTGCTTAATTGTAATTTTTCCCCCCACTGTTTGGTGGTAGTGAGGAAATGTTTTCTATGGCTGGTTATCCGCCTATCAATTTATAACTTCAATTTTCTAGACTCCGTCATATGTTAGCACCTCGCCCTCAGTGGGATCTTGAGTGCACATTCTTGACGTTGAGTAGTTCTTCAATTCAAGTTCAGTTTCTTCCATTCAAGTTTAGTTTTCAGTTTGAGGCTAACGCTAATCCAATCATCTATTGCTGGTTATGTTGTGTTACTTCTTCGAAAAAATTGGTTGGCATATTTCATAAAACATAGCAAATCTCATAAAACCTCTTTTTGGGGCAATTACCTTATGTGTGCCCCTCAATTTTGCACTCAGTACACCACAATTTGTTAGTTTCTTTGTTGGTTTCTTTTTGCTTCTTCAATTCTTTCATCATCAGGAGCATGTCCCTCCATAGTGCTTGTATCCTTCCTGATTCATTGTCACTATTGTCATTTGATTCACTTTTTATGTCCATTGCCCGATTGTAGGCTTCGGTGTATGATGACGAAGGCACTACTTTCATTTTCTTCCTCAATGAAGCAATCAATCCTTCGATGAACCATCCTTTTTTTAGTCCATTAGCTAGCAAGATTTCCAAGGGTACACGGGGACGCGTCCCCTAGGTATTTGCCCCTCGTACCCGTCCCGGAGATGTTTCGGGGACAGGAAATGCGTAGGGGACGGTTGTCAGCCGTCCCCCAAAATTCCCCGAAATTCGGGGACGTCCCCGATTAGAAGAAACGTCCCCGAATGGAAAGGAGACTGCCAGGCCGTCCCCTGGACGGATAGGGGACGCCTAGCCGTCCCTCGGCCGTCCCGGGGACAGCCAACCGTCCCCTATCGCCCAGCAGCATATAAAACATAAAAATAAAAGTTTTTTTTTAATTTTTTCTTTTTTAAAACATTCCTTTGTAGGCCCCACGCCTTCCCAACCCTAATATGGTCACTTAAAACATTTTTTTACCTTCATTTGATCTCATTTTAACTTGCCAAGATAAAATTGCAGCCAAGAGCAAAAGTGAGAAGAGAAAGAGGAGGGTTTGAAGGAGTTGTTGGAGAAGAAAAACCAGCATTTAGGAGGAAGAAAGGAGAGCATTAAGCAAGCAACCAACAAAAGAAGTGAAAGAGGTATCATTATCTTTCATTTTTTTTCATTTTTTTCTAAGTTAAAATGATAAAATGTATGAGTTTTTGTTTTTTTTTTGAAATTTTCAGTTTGCAAAAACCAAAAGAAAACAAAATGAGCAGCAATAGTGAAGATAGTGGGGATGTTGAGAGGGGGGAAGAAAACCAATCAATTCATATGGGGCAGCCTCAAACAAACCCATTTGATATCCCTTCTGAAGACTTGAAAAAATATGCAAAAGGCCCTTTTAATTCTAAAAAACCTCTTCTTCAACTAGCATCACGTATAGACAAAGGCAAAGGGAAAAACACTGGGGGTAGTAGATTGTGGCTATGTCACATTTGCAAAGAAAAATATAATGGGAGCTATACAAGAGTCTATTCTCATCTATTGGGTTTTGGAGGCCATGGGGTCAAGGGTTGTAAAGATATAAAAGATTTTGAGAGGATGGAGTGTTATAGATTGCACTTGGAGGCCGGAGGAAGGCCTATGGATCAGCTTATGCAAACTCAATCCGCACATTCAACCTCACCTATGCCCTCTATGCTTGGTAGTCCTAGTGTTGGTAGTGGTAGTAGTGGTGCGGGTGGTGTTCATATTTCCACAAGAGGGAAGAGGAAGGCTGCTACTTCTAGTGAGCAGCAAAATACAGTTGAAAATATGTTCAATGTGCAAGCACGAGATGTGGCAGATTCTTCCATTGCCAAATTTTTCTATGCCCATGCTATCCCATTCCATGTAGCACGTTCTCCCTACTTCAAACAAATGTTTAGAGATGTGGCAAATGTTGGTACCTCATACATTCCCCCTGGAGAACATAAATTACGTACTACACTCCTTGAAAAAGAATATTCTAAGGTGAGTGTGGTGATGGAGGACATGAGACAGTGTTGGATTAGAACAGGTTGCTCTATTATCATGGATGGGTGGACCAATATTAGACAACGGCCACTTATAAACATCATAGTCACATGTTCAGCTGGTTCATATTTCCTTAGAGCCATTGATTGTTCTGGAAAGCGCAAGGATGCAGAATTCCAATTTAATATTTTGAAAGAGGCTATAGAGGAGGTTGGGGCAACCAATGTTGTGCAGGTGGTTACTGATTCAGCACGTGTGTGCAGATTAGCAGGTTTGATGGTTGAGAGTGCTTACAAGCACATCTTTTGGACCCCTTGTTGTGTTCATGCGTTGAACAACGCATTGAAAGACATAGGGAAGATGGATTGGGTGCACCAGGTGTTGTAGATGCTAGAGACATTCAGATGTTTATTTGCAACCATCACACCTCACTTGCCCTCTTTAGGACATTTTCAAGGAAGGAATTTCTCAAGCCTGTAGCAACAAGGTATGCCAGCTACTTTATTTTGTTAGAGAGGATGCTTGAGGTACAGGAGGCTCTACAGTTGATGATGGTTAATTCAGAGTGGAATAGATGGGCTATGGCAAGCACTGCAGAAGGGAGAAGCATCAAACAAAAAATTCTTGATGATAATTGGTGGTCCAATGTGAGGTAAAAAAATTGTTAATTAGTAATTTGTTATTGATTGCTGATTTTATAAAATATATATATATGATTTTATTATTAATATTTTTTTATTTTCTAAGTTCTAACTTGTCTTTTTTCAAATTTTTGTTTGCAGATTTGTTTGCTCCATCATTTCACCTGTTGTGGATGTCATTAGATATGTTGATACAGACTCTCCAAGTCTTGGAGAGATTTATGAAACTTTTGACTCCATGCTTGGAAAAATGAAGAAAGCAATTTCTGATAAGGATCCTAATTCAGGATTATATGAGCAAAAAATTAGGCCCATTGTGACAAGGCGGTGGAACACTATGAACACCCCGCTTCATATGGCAGCCTTTGCTCTTAATCCCAAATGGTATGTACCTAGACCTGGTAGGATGCCTCCTTGTGATGATGATGAGGTGAAAGAAGGGTTTATGAGGGCCCTTGCAAAAATATATTCAATTGAGGAGGCCAGTCTAGTTCGTACACAGTTCACTGACTTTGTTAATCTCCGTGGTCCAACATTCGGCAAACCAGAGGCCAGGGTAGATAGAACTACAGTAGCTCAAAGGGATCCTATTGGATGGTGGTCATGGCATGGGAAGGATGCACCACAATTGAGGACGCTTGCTGTTCGCCTCCTTTCACAGGTAATACTTTAGATTAACATAATTTGATTTAGATGAGTGATAGTGTTGAAGTTTGAACATTTATATAATCATAATTTAAATTGAATGTCCTAATTAGTAAATTTAAATTACTACTTTAGTTTTTTAATTTTGTCTCCTCTCACAGGTTGCTAGTTCCTTTGCTGCAGAGAGGAATTGGTCAACATACGGCTTTATTCACTCTATCAAGAGGAATAGGCTGACCTCTAGACGAGCAGAAAAATTAGTGGCTGTACATAGTGCTTTGCGACTCCAGGATCGTCAGACTCCTAAGTATAGACAGACTCCAGCATTACGATGGGATGTTGATCCAGAGGACGTCACACAAATTGATGAGGAGGAGAGACAGGAGGGATTGGTTGGAGTTCCATTAGATGAGCCAGCCCCTCACAGTGACAGTGACTCAGACTATGAGTCTGATTTTGATGCAATGTTGGCAGATGCCGAGTAGTGGCAATCATCATACTTTCTATTTCTATGTTTTGCCTTTGGACACTTGTGACTTTGTCATTTTGACATTTGTAGTACAAACTTGTAGCCTTTTGGGCATTTTATTATTTTATATCATATGCACATTGACTATTTGACATGAATTTGAATTATGGTCCATGGATGCAATTAGGTAGCTGTAGTATTAATTTGTTTGATAATTCGATTCTATGATGCATATGTCAATATGATTGGTGATTGTTATGATTATCATTACTCATATGAATATCTTAAATTTGAAATTTCCCTATATTTTTAAAATCTCTCTCTCTCTCTCTCTCTCTCTCTCTCTCTCTCTCTCTCTCTCTCTCTCTCTCTCTCTCTCTCTCCCTATATATATATATACTATACAGCCGTACCCCCGTCCCCTAAAATCCCTCAAAAATTTGCCGTCCCGGCGTCCCCCCGTCCCGGAAACTTGGTGGAACATAGAAGATTTCTACATTCACTAGTAACTCCTTCAACCTACAATTATAGACTCGTACGTTTTCATGTTTTTCCTACTTCGTGTTGTACATCTCTACTACAATTTCATTGTCATCTCTCAGAAGTTTGAACTCTTCCTAGAATGCTTGTTTTAATGCATCCCATGTTGCTTTGTGTGTTGCATCTAATTCTATATACCAATATAAAGACATAGGAGTGACATGGGTAAATCCACCTAAAGCTATCCATCTAAGCCCAAGAGCACAAGCATTTCACCCAGACAACCCACCCCCTAGCCCCAAGCGGCAAGAACATCCAAACCAAGATAATGCCACCCTCGAAGTGGTGTGCTTAGTGGAAGCACTTGTACTTGCTCTCTCTACCCACATCATCACCTCGAAAGACACTTAACCTACTAGGGGGAAGTCAACGGAGTTTATAAGTGGTTTCAGGCCTACCACCCCTCCATGGCCTCGGCGGATCTTGAGTGGGACCCCCACCACTCCATGTCCCACACATGCCTTCGAATTGGGCAGAACCTTAAGTGGAACTTCCACCCCTCCATGGACCATCCTTGCCTTGGGGTTCCCAGGGTGGATCTTAAGTGGGGTTTTTAGGCACCACCTTTCTCAGGCCCTTCCTCCCTAGTAGGTTTGCAAACACTAAGAAGAAAATCTTTAAGCAGTCAAATACATTTGCACTTATCATTGATTCTTAAGTAAATATCAAATCTATCCTTAGAATAATTATAATCGTGAACATACTATAGAAGTCATTGCATAATGATCAAATAAGCAACATCTTATATTTAACATAGAAATTCACATTTAACATTCATCTATTATGCATAATAACACTTATACATGTATAAGATAATCAAGGGCAGAAATACACGAGTATACCAAACAATCGGTTCATTTCTTCCGTACTACGGGTCGGTATCTTCTATTCTCTTTACTGCTGCATACTTTTCCAATATGTTCAATCTGCAGAGATTATTATATTTTTCCAGCCATGCAGGGTCTCCCTCCTTAACATTTTCAAGATACAATGTATACATACATTTACACTATCAATGAAAGGTTGCCACTTTCCATAAAGAAATGACTCTTAACAGCCACACACCCCTTACTATTTAATTGCTGCCTTTTCAGGACTAATCGCAGCATTTACTAAGTATAGTTGCTTTCTAATAATGAAGCACTGCCTTCAAAATGTGATTGCTGCCTTTTAAAGTTAATAAATCCCAATATCAATCGTTGTATATTTAGGTTGACTTTAATTTATGCTGCCCTTTTATTTCTAGTAATCACTGTGTATTTTATAATAATGATCACTGGCTGCTGTTAACCCTTTTTATAATGGTATTCTTTTTCAATTTAATATTATTCTATATTAAATATATTATTATGTTTCTTATTAAAATATGTTATTATTTTGTATATTAGCTTTATATATATATTAATATTTATAATTATAATAATATTTAAATTGTTAGTATTTATATTTTAGTAATTATAATTATAATATTATTTTGCGATAATTATAATTATAATGATATTAAGTTGTTGTACCCCAAAATTAATATTTTTGTTACACTTAGACATTTTGAAGAAATGAGTAAAAGTCTTGTTAAATCAGTCAAAAAGGTCAAAATTTGGGTGTGCACGTCTTGCATGAGAGGTCAAAACACAAAATTTTCAATTTCTGACGATCTAGGTCTGCTAAGAACAGTTTAACCTACAAAACCCAGATCTCAGTTTTTCATCCCTAAATTTTAGGAAAACTGCTATTTTTAGAAATTTTTCTCGAAATAGTAACGTTTTCTGGGTTTTTCTGGGCTTCTTTCGAAATGGATACTGGCAAAAATTTCTAAAAATAGAAAGTTGGTCCGACAAGGTCCAAACTGATTTTGATTGGCTCAAAATACGTCCATATCACGCTGGTGCAGTCAGAATCTCAAAATACTCAGTTTTGCCCTACTAGGTCTATTCTGCTTTTTTAGAAGCATATCTGGAACTCCAAGGTCATCAATGGAGGTCAGCCCGCTGTCAGGCATCAGATCCAACGTTCGAAGCATTCGACAGAAGATGAAATGATGAATATGCACCAAGAACGAGAAAGAAATTGGAAATTCATGAAAATTTTCTAACACTGCTGAGTTTGGGCGCCCCTGTTGAAGAAAGGCACCCACCTTTTTGGGGCATCATATGATAAAATTAGGGTTTCAAGCCTCCAGTCAAATTTGTTTAGTTCTCTGTCAACTTCGCAATGAATCCAACGGTACAGTCAACAGATCATTCAGTCATCCGGGATTCGACAACGAACAGGAGGGATTCACACGGAAAACAAAGTGAAGAATTTGAAAAAATATCAAAATTTGACTGTGTTGAGTAAGTGGGCGCCCCCAGAGAAGAGAAAGGCGCCCAAGTTTTCAAGGGCCCTAACAGATGAATCTGTAGATGAGTGTCTAACGAAGTTTCTTCACGATTGATCCAGCTTTCAAACGAGACATCCAGCACGTCAATCAGAGTCCGCAGTCATCAGATACGAGAAGCTGAACAGGGGGTCCGACGAAGGCTGAGAACGAAGTTTTAGAAGCAAACACAGAAAAATGAAAAAAAAATCTAAGTCTGGTAAAAGTGGGTGCCTCCAGCCAAGATGGGCGCCCAAACTTTTGAGGGCCTTAAAATCATTATTTGATTAAGTTCATCCCAGAAGACCCCTCTTTATTCTTCGTCAACTTCGCGATGATCATAACAGCTAGTCAATCCGACGCCCGGAGCTCCAAATTTGACGAGATCGTCTATAGAAGGGATTTAATGAAGAAATTTGAAGATCAGAAAAATGGCTAACACTGTGAAAGTTCGGAGCCCCTGGAAGGAAAAGGCTCCCATGAATTCGGAGGTCAAGATGAAGTCATTCGCCAGAGATGCCTCCAGAACATCTTTCTTAGAATCAGTCAAGCTCCGCCGTGAAACCTTCAGCTCGCCTGTCGGGTCAATCTGTCAACAGGAAATCAGAGACGAAGTAGCATGTCGAAGTGAAGGAAAGTTGAAAATATCAAAAAATAAGCTAACACTGGAAGAAGTGGGCACCCCTGTTGAAGAAAGGCGCCCAAATGTTCATGCCTTAGAAATTTTTGAGATTTTCAAAAAGTTTCAAAATTGCAAGAAGAGAATGGCGTCCAAGTTCAAGGAAGCTGAGTTTTAGGGTTTTGGAAATAAAAGCAAAGAAAGCAAAACCTAATCCAAAGCCCTAAAGCCTATTTAACATCATTCTTTCATGTATTTTTCATTATTTTTACAGGTAGCATCCAGAGGAGAAAGTTGGAGCAGCAAGTTTGAAGAATTTTTGTGATTCAAGAATCCATCTTTGCTGGTTTTACATCAGAATTTTCAGACCAGCAAGCATAAACCTTTTCTTTTTCAAGCTTTTTGTTCCAGAAGATCGAATTTTTTAAGCAAAAGGCCAAGGCTTTCCTTTCTTCTGTCATCTGGGTCTTTTTGTCTCAATCTTTTGAAGAAATTTTCAAGAACTTCATCAAGTTGCAGCAAGTGCTTTTATTTTGCATGTCAGTGCAAACCTCAGTGCATTCAAATTTCAACCATCTAGGTCCTTTTCAATCAATCTTCTAAAGAAAACCCAATTCGCAGTTTCTTTTTTTTTTTAAGAAAATTTCAAAACCTAGGGTTGGCTGCTTTTTCGATCAAACGTCAGGGTTTTGCAAATCTAATCAACTAGGTCCATTTCTAATCTTGTTCTGAAAAAACCCAGGTGCCAACTTTTTTCAGGAAAAATTGAAGAATTTAGGGTTTGCTGTTTTTTAAGGCAAAATTCAAAATTTTCAAAAACGGACGATCTAGGTTGTCTTGCATCAAAATTCTGAGCAAAACCCATATCTCAGAAAAATTTCTCAAAAATTTGTTTGTTGGAGCACAAAAAATCAGCATTCTAAAAATAGAAATTGCTCAAGACTTGTCAGAACCTAGGCATAAGATTATCATTGCTGATTTAGACACAGCCTACAGTTCAGCAGTTTCAAAGGAGCACAAGAGACAAATCCTCGCCTGGAGAGAGCATCATGTTTTCAATGTTAAAACCTATGAGAGGATATCCGAAGAATTCATCACCTACAGACAAAAGGTGGTTGAAACTCTTCTTTTCATCAGCGAATTCGTCGTAGAAATCCCTTCTCAATACAGTCTTGAAGATGGTTCTTACGTTGGGCTTGAAGAAGTGCAAGTTCAGTTTCAGAGTGTTGTTCACAGTTGCAATCCAGTTGGCGAAAGGATAGGCCATATTTCAGTGATGTCAGCAAAGTTCGATAAAGTGGCCAATGAGGTCGAAGATTTCCTGAGATCTATTGCAGATGCTGAAGATATTCTTGAAAAGCAGTGCTTTGCTGTTTATGGCATAGATGCACCGAACCGGGACACAATCTCAAATTTCCTAGCAGATGTGATCGAGCTTTAAAGCAGCTTTCTTCTAGAAGCTTTCTTTCTCGCTTTCTTTCTATTCTTGGAATGATACTTATCCATTCTTTGAGGATAGAAGAGGGATAGAATGTAATAGATAGGCGTTTCCCCTTTTCTGCTTTCTAGGGTTTTAGATGTTATCTTAAGTTCCTAAATTTAGTATTAATAAAGCTTGCTTCTTTGGTAAAGCCCTAGATTCAATGAAACAAGGAGATTTTCGGAGTTCCCCTCTCTGCTTCTCTATAAATAAAAGAGCCTTTGCTCATTTAGTTTTGGAACGGCTAGTGAGAACAAAATGTTGAGCCTATTGTGCCTTCTATTTGTTGCTCAAGTATTGTTCATTTGTGTTGTGATAAGCAAATTGTTGAGCCTCTTTAGCCAACAAGGAGTTAGTGTGATTGTTGTTTTCTATTGTGTTAAGAATAAGCTTGCAAGCCTCCTTAGCTGCAATTTCTTGTTCAAGGCATGTTAGAAGTGAGCTTTGTTTCAGAGATTTGAATAATAAAATCATGAGCCTCTTTTGCCTTGGTCCAAAATCTCAGATTTCCGTTATCTATGTTCTACTTTTGTGATCTTTATTTCAGCTTGCAGTGAAGTGTGTAGGTGTTCGTTGAAAGAGAGATTATTGAAGTAATTTTGTCAGAAAATCTACCTTGTTAATTTCTAACTTCTCTTGCTCTGCTATTACTTGAGAGGTTAGGAACGTCTTTAGTTTAAGTTAGTCGTAGTTGAACTTCTTATATCAGAAAATCTTAGCTGCGGCGTTTGTGTTTAATAAACCTTGTGCTCTAAGCTGATCAAAAAGATAGGCAACTTAGTTTTTAGTTTACTTTCTAACAACACCATCAGCAAGAGGGAGCTTCCCCTCCTAATTTGAAGAGCAGTTTATCTGTGCATAGCTGTCCGTTTTCAAATCCGCATTCTGGAGGTGCGAATTTAAACGCCAACATTACTAATATTTCTTTTTATAATTTTAATATGTATTTTGTTTTTTATTCACTTTTCAATTTTTTTAGATTTAGTGTTGCGATTTCGGGAACATGACAGTCCTCCCCACCCAAGATTGTTTGTCCTCAAGCAATCACAATTTCAAACATCTTTTCACAGTAGGAGTTACGTCCTTTCACACCTCCTCACTATTCTTGAGAGCTTAATTTATGTCTTTTGCAAAGTTAACTAAGGTTCCATTCTTAATTGGATTCTTCAATTGGAATGCTCTCCCTTTGTATCCCAAGTTTGAGGGAATCACACTCTTTCTCTTCAATAGTTACAACTCTTCATTATTACATTTGGATACTAGTAACAATTCAGTTTTAGATAACTTAATTTGTTAGTGCCTCCCAACTCCATAAGCATTTTCACTAACAACATTAACATTTTCATAGTTTTTAAGCATAGAGTAAACACAATGATGAGCTCCACATGAATTGGAAATTAAAGCAAAAAACCAAGTAGCTCAGCCAAGCAGGTAAGTAGTTCAACCAAGCAAACAAGTAGCTCAAGCAACCAACCAACTCAAGCACACAGGCAAGTAGCTCAAGCAAGCAAACAAGTAGCTCAAGCAGGCAAACAAGTAGCTCAAGCAAGTAAGCAACCAGCTCAAACACACAAGCAAGCAGCTCAAGCACACAAACAACCTGTTAATTTTATGATCAGATGTAATGCACAGAAAATTAATTCAAAATCAGACACAATAACACAGAAGCTAGCCTGGGAAAACCCTCCACTTGAGGGAGAAAAACCCAGCAACAATTATCTCTCTTATGTATATAAGCAATGGCAACAATACACTTTACAATGTGGCCAACCTCAAGGCCAATATTCAGCACCAGCAATGGCTGTAATAACTAACAAATAATCTGCTCTTACTTGACCTTCAATCTGCACTTAGAGAATTCGCAATCTGCTCCTAGTAGAATTCGCACTTGTGAAGAAGGAATGAACGAACTTGCTTGATATCCAAATAAGTGGAAATGACCTCATATAAATACATATCAATAGAGAGGTCGCACCTCTTCAAGATCTAGGTCGGCCACACAAGAAAATAATAATTGTGAATTACAATGAAGGTCAGCCAAGATAAAAATACAAATGTCGGCCAAAAGAGAAAAGTAATGTTGCCAAGTGAAGCGCCTCTTCACTTAATTATCCCAATAAATGAAGTCGTTAGGCTATATGAATTTATGTCTTCATTCAAGGCTAGAAGAATGAGCCCGAAGCTGCTATAACATCAACACTCCCTCTCAACTAGGGAGAAATACTTCCAGCTGCATAAGACATATCACCTCATTGTGATGTCAACTACAATGGTTCATCCCATATGTGGAAAAGAAAGAGATATCACCTCACCGTGATATCAACCATCATGGCTACTCCCATGGATGGTATGTACAAGTGCTCATCACTCAACGTGATGTTGTCACCTCACCGTGACATTCATCATGGCTCTCCTAGAGGGTGAAAATACAAGTACAAGAAAATCATCATGGACTCTCTCACGTGATGTTGTCATAGAGTCACATTAATGACATCCACCATGGCTCTCCCAAAGGGTGGAAACAAGGGCTTTCACCTCAAATCTCAAAGAGAAATGCACTAACAAGGGTTTGCACCTCAAATCTCTCTCAAAGAGAAATGCATTAAAGAGGATCACTGATACTGAGACTCCTTCTCAGCTAGGGCTTGATTCTCCACCATACCAAGCTTGTCTCAAAATTACACAAACTTTATCCTGGAGAGATGCTTGGTGACAATGTCTGCCATCTACTCATCAGTGTTGATATACCTCAACTAGATCGCCTTCCTCAATACCATATCTCTGATATAGTGGTATTTGATCTCAACATGCTTAGTTTTGTCATGAAACACAGGGTTCACAGAAAGCTTCACACAGCGCTGGTTATCACAATGAATGATAGTAGGCTACATTGATTGACCAAACAATCCTGCAAGGAGCTTCTGAAGCCACACTGCTTCTCGAGCTGCCACACAAGCTGCAATATACTCAACCTTTGTTGTACTCATTGCCACAGAAGACTACTTCTTGCTACACCAAGATATCATCGCAGACCCCAAACTGAAGCAACATCCAGAGGTGCTTTTCCAATCAATAACACACCCTGCCCAATCAGAATCAGTATAACCATGCAGCTCCAAGTTCACACCTGAAGAATATCTCAAGCCATATCCACCTACGCCACGCAAGTATCTCAAGATATGCTTCGTTGCAACTAGGTTCACACATGAACTGACTAAGTGCGCTTACTATATAGCAAATATCTGGTCTAGTATTCACTAGATACATCAACGATCCAATCAACTCCCTGTACATGATGGGATCCGCCAGATCTGAATTAGTTGTAGCCTCTTTTAACTTCTGAAACTTGGTTTCCATAGGCGTAGACATGGATTTGCAATCCATCATACCAAATCTCTTCAGAATATCAATAGTATACTTCCCTTGACTTAGAATCATCTCATCAAGCTTCTGCCATACTTCTAAAGCAAGGAAGTAGTGCATGAGACCAAGATCCTTCATTTCAAACTCAGAAGCTAGCTCCTTCTTGCATTTGATAATGAGGTAATCTTCTCCAGTAAGAAATAAATCAACATAAAGAACCAAGATCAACTAGATTACCATCTTCTTCAGGTTCAGTAGGCCCCTCTAAATCTTCAAGTACTTGCATCAACCTTTTCACCTCTTCATCTAAGATTGCCTGCAACACTTGCCTTAGATAAATGCTTTCCAGTGCACACCTATGGTACTGTAGAGAGTTCAGGATTGTCCTCCTCGACCTCATCCCAGATCACTTTATTCTGAATAGTTTTGCGGAGCTACCGATGTTAAATCCAAATGACTGTCTTGAGCAATTCTAATCTCAGTAGCTGAAGGAATCCTCTAAGGATTTAGCACCTAGCCTTGTAATACAGTAATCTTCATTTCTTCTTAGTGATTTACAAAACTCCCTTTTGATCCCTACTTCAGAGATTGCAAAGAAGACTTCTGGAAGTGAACTCCCTCTAGCCACCAACTCAATCCCATGGCTACAAGTCATGACTTCACGCTTGATCATTTCTATGGTTGGCATGACTTCCTCACAAGATGCCTCAAGCTTTTCATCACTAAGCAATCTCACATCACCTTCTTGCATTTGTACTGAAGAATTATAAGATGTCTCTATGCATCAATTCTTCAATACCATAATGTCTTCCAATCAAATTCAAATGAAGCATGCTGATTAGGCCTAGAAGGGAGAAGACATTATGGTACTGAAGAATTGATGCATAGAGACGAACCCACTTCTGCTCCTAGTTCATCCTCTTTGCAGGAAATGGAGAATCCTATAACTAGAGGAGATGAAGAAATTCTTCTTGATCAACCACACGGAATTGCCTGGCATTCTAATGAAGAATTTATCCAATTTTTTATAAGGTTGTTGGTTAGATTTATGTGTGATTTTTTGTTTGCACCAGCCTCTTTAAGAATAACTGATTTCATAATTGAGATTGATGAAGGATTCATTGAATCTCTCGGGCAATTCACAACTCTTGGTTTTGAGTTCAGATTTGTTGAATATTTCTTGGAGTTTCAAAAAGTGTCTATTCAGATGGAACGTATGAATTGAGAGTGGTTCTCCGTCTGATAAATGGTTCTTAAATGTTGATGGTTTGGGATCCTGGCATTATTCAGCAAAATGAGGACAATAGAAAGATTAGACATTGTTTCTGGTCAAGAATGATATTTTTGGATCCTAAATACTTTGTTAAGAAGGTATATTGGAGTGATAAGTGCAAAATTTTCAGTACTAGGGGTGTTGCTACCTTCTTTATCAGCAATTGAATGATAATTTCTGATCATAACATGACATTATGGAAGGGTATTGCGATCAGAAATTAATTTATTATGCCGTTGGGACCTTTGATAAAGTTGCCACCAGCCTTGTTCATGAGCAGATATGCTTATT
>VDFB02257441.1:0-86651 GCA_007258455.2 Sequoia sempervirens
AAAAGCATGAGAATTGTCTTGGGAGATAAAGGTACCAATTATTTTCCATATTCAAAGCATGCCTCTACTGCCATACTGAGAAGTTAGCAATTTTATTTGGAATATTGTAGTAGCGAATCATTTAATGACTCCAATCTACTATTATCTGCAATGACTGTAGAGTATGCATCAAAGGAGTTTATTGAAAAGGCTTTTGAAACATTCAATTAAATGCCACCAAAGCCAAATTCCATAATGCTTTCGAGCATCCTCCGGGCTCGCACCAAACAAAGGGCTTCAAGATCGATCGTGGACATCCATCAAAGCAAATGAAGGATGATTTGTTCAGATATTATGTTTCAAAATACTTTGCCAGTTGTATGAAAATTGTGGAAACATAGACTCGACACATGGGTTGTTTGAAAATGAGGCTCCATACTCCATGTTTGGATGGGACAAATGAGGAGCTACAAATAAAGTGCACTTCATTTACAATCATAAGAATCTTGAATCTAGGGAGTATGTTGAACACCATGTCAAGTACCCTTTATTTGTTTCGTTTGATAAGTTGACTCATGTTTATACAACCATTATCAAACCAGATAATGAATTGAGGATTTTGATAGATGGAGAGAAGAAAAAAAGGGGAAATCTTCTATCTGATGACTTTGATCCCACCCTCATTCCACCTAAAACTATTCCTGATCCAGATGATAAGAAGATCGAGGATTGGGACGAGGAGGCTCCAATGGGAATTGAATATTTGGAAGCATATACAAGGAATACGAATTGTTTGCAGGATGCTCTAAGAAATTCCATTTTATGGAACATAATTCATAGGTGTAAAGTTGGCATCTTCACTATGTTTTCATCATCCTCTCACCCCACATGCTACAAATTGTATGAAAAAATCTCTTCAAGTAAATGAGCAGTCTCATCTAATTCTACAATGTTTGCCAACGTTCTCTTCACCAGCCCTATATGTACTGAAGCCAACAATATATTAATGGACAATGGGTTGCATCTTATATGAGTTATGGAGAGATTAAAGTAAAATGAATCAAATGTAGATAAACATCCAGAACAAAGTACGTTAGACATTAAAGATGGAAATGCTCTGATAAACATGAAATGTATAAAAATATTTGGTAATTTCTACATAGGTGTCATTGATAGGTGTGAATGTGGCAGTCTAAGCCTGGTAATTTAATGTTTAAATCATAAATTTCTTCCCTTCCATTAAATACTCATGCACAATCATCTGTGGTTCTTCCACAAGCCAAATACTTGGAACTTCTTGCTTGTTATTATGTACATGTATTCTTGAGGCTTGCAGAAAGAAAGCAAGTAGAAGGTGGTGAAATGTTGACAGTAGACCAAAGATTTCATTATCTCAATGGTGTTATGTTACGAGCAAGGAATGCTAATGAAACTGGCTCTTCAAGAAGCATTATGATAGATCATTCTAACAGTGGATTGTTGGAACTTCTTGAAAGTCAAAGAAGAATTAAGACAACTAGCATCAAGAAATGATGTTATAATGGGAAAAAATGATTCCTCACATTCAAGAGATGCATTTCCTTCAAGAAACACTATTGCTGAAGATCATCTTGCACAGTCTACTAGGGAAAAGACTACAAAAATGTCTTTAGAATTAAAGAATATTACACAACTCTATGATGATTATGCTATTCCTTTTGAATTTTGGGAGATCTGTTTGGAAACTCTTCACTTCTCAAATCATGCAAGAGATGTGGGCACAGTTACAAGTAGCAAGGAGAGGAAACATGAAAAATCTCTTTTATAATTAAATGGAATTTCAAGAAACGGTTATGGGAAACCAAAATTTTCATGGGAGAAAACTTATAAATATGTATCTCTTAAATATGTTGGGGATATTTTTCCTACTATCTGGGGGGGAAGGAGGAGAAACAAAGTTTTTATTCATGCAGTTTTATTGTACAAGGAGGTGTAGGCTTTGAACTCACTTTTTGTGTTGGAGAAATAAGGAATGTATTTCTGAATCTATGAATTTATGAAAGTTTCCGGGTATGTGCAGGATCATGATGGGCCAAAAAGTGGCAATATGATGGGTATGTGGCTGACGACTATTTTTTTTACCCAAAATTGATGAAACGAAAAGGGTTTTTAAAGGAGATTCTCAGCTTTCCATTGATATAAATTATGCCTTACTTTGAATTTAATAAGTAATTATTATTCATTTTCTATTCAAATTATGACTAAAGTCCTAATTGATAAGCTGATTGAAAAAAATCTATAGGTTTCAAACGGAATTAAATTATTTGAATCCAAAACATGCATCACATTCTATGCTTCACATACTATAGGATTAAAAAAAAAAAATGAGTTTCATGAATTTTTCACCAAGTTAAGGTGGTCAGACATATGAGTTTTATTATGGGGCATCACATTGGGGCATGAGTCCTTTACTTATATCTAAAATATTATAATTTTTTTTTATCATTTTATTATGGTTAGGGTGGTGGACACCTACTTATTTTTTGAAATTTAAGTACCATTGCATTGAAATTTAAAATTTTCACCAAATAGATTTTTGTTTTTAAACAAAATTTTTTTAAAAACCTAGTAGTTTAGAAACTACATTCAATTTTCTACGGATTCTATTCTTACATATTTTTGAAATAATATAGATAACTTATTCAAATTTTTACGTCAAGTTGCCTAATTCTGATTTTTTTGAATTTTTTCCCACTTAAGGGCCTGTTTTTTCCATGATGATCCTGCACATACCCTTCCTTTGATTGTAAATGTCCTTTGTGTCTATGTAATATTTTCCAATGCATTCTCTGTTATATCAAATTATGTGGGTGTTTGTTTCTGAATCTTTGAATTTAATTCAATTCATCTAATGAAAGGGAATTTGTTGTTTGTTGCTCTTCCTGGGTATTGTTTATGGATATAGAATAGGTGGGTTGTGTATCATCTATTTGCATTCACTTCACTCTAGGTTCAATCCACCACATCTACTTTCTTAGCTGTAAATAGGTGTTAGTTTCCTCCTTTATTTCTTTTCAGTTAAAAGCATATTTGAGTTCTCATTCATTGCAAACCATTCGAAGGTAGCTATACCTTGTAAAATAAGCAGACAACACTTGCTATCAAAAGTGACTCAACTGCTAGTAAGTTATGTGTTCTTCTCATTGGGCAATCTGAGTCATTTTTCTTTCATTTATTTTCGAAGGGAAAATCTGTTTACTAACATTAATGACCCCTTAACTTGTGTTGTTGGTGATTGTGAGGATTTTTACTAATACTTGTGCATTTATTTCACTCTTGGTGAAGAACGGTGGTAAAAAAATACTAACACATTTCTTGCAAGATGAAAGGACCAAGATTTCTAGTTAGTTGTGTGTTTTCCTTTTCATACTAATTAGACACATAGTCTAAGTAGGGGAGTCAAAATGTTGTTTGTTGTGTTTGTAAGTAAGCTATTGACATATCCAATCCCCTTGCACCATTTGGCGATCCTAGGTGAAGATAAATCATAGCTTACTTATGTCTTTTGTGTTACCCAAGAGGGCATTATATCGTTCAAGCTTTCTGCTTACACTTCGTGTGAGCCTGGGGAGTAGCCAAAAATGGATAACATTCTCTTATTAGTGGGACTTGCTTGGGGATTTCATCACCCCAAGGGACGATCTCAACCACATGTACTGTCAGGGTATATAAAGGGGGGAGAGCCAAAGATGTACCCCAATCCAGTCATGTCATGTCTGGCAGATTGTCGAAGCTAGGGTGATACCTAGATAGACATGAAGAGTTGGTATGAGTCTTTCAGTATCTCGTTGGGGTTCCCGACTCACACTTGTGATGGGTTGGTGTTCACAGTTGTACCTCATGTACCGAGCATATATCAAGGACTCCCTAGATCACCTTGTTTAGCCTATATTAGAGAACTATGTCGGCCATACCCTTCATACTAATCATATGATTGTACTGCTTGAAGTTTCCTTTTTGTGAAAAACCAGTGCATACCTTACTATTCAAGTTAGTCTTTCCTTTTTCTTGTTGTTTGAAGTGTTTTTTGTCCTTTTCCATAGTCATTTTTCCAAATTCAAGTTCAAGTCTATTGACAAAGGCGAGCACGCTCTGACCAGGGGTGACCCCGACCCAAGAGGGGTGACCCCATCCTCTGCCTTAGTCATTTTCCAATCTGTTTTAGTCAAAATTGTCCATCTTTCACTCAAAGGGGCGACCAAGCCCAGTCTAGGGGCGTCCAAGCCTAGTCCAAGGGTGTCCAGGACATGTCCAGGGGCGACCACACCCTAAGAGGGGCAGCCATGCCCAAATGGGTGTTTTTTCACATCTTAAAAAGTCAATTCTGAGTATCCGTTTTGTCATTTTGTCAATCCATTTCCTTGTTCCAAGAGTTCATTCTCCTGTTTCGTGAACCCATTCATCTGTTTAGAGAGTTTTTTCTCCCATTTCGTGAACCCGTTCATCCATTTAGAGAGTTTGTTCTCTGATTCTATGAACCCTTTCATCCATTTAGAGAGTTTTTTTTGTCATTCAAAGAACCCATTTTGTTGTTCGGGGAACCCATTTCGCCATTCAGGGAACGCGTTTTTCCATTCAGGGAACCCATTTGATCATTCAGGGAAACCGTTTTTCCATTCAAGGAATCCATTTCATTGTTTGGGGATCTCGTTTCACCATTCGGGGAACTTGTTCCATCATCTAGTAAGTCTATTTCATCACTTTTCAAGCTCGTTTTCCTATTATGATAGCTTGTTTGACCTCGTTTCTAATTTAAACAAGTCCAAAAACTAGTCATGCAACTAGGCCCTAGGAATAGGCGACCAAGACCTAGGAATAGGCAACCAAGCCCTAGGAACAAGCGACTAGGCCCTAAGAACAGGCGACCACACCCCTTGAACAGGCAACCCTACCCAATCCAGAAATTCAAACAGTGGGGGACCTAAAACCTTGTCATTTGTTATGATTTAAAAAATTTCATTCCCTTCCATTCACTCATAATTTATCATTTAGTCCATTTGCACTTTCCAAATGTCATTTAGTCATCACCCACATCATATAGGCACTCTTAGAGCATCTCTAGGTTGCATCGTTCATCATCCTTCTTCCATCCAAATCCCCTGAACCTTGTTTTATAGGTTATTATCTAAATTGACCTAGGAATCCAAATCTGATCATTATCCTACACATCGATGGGTGCTGCCACAATAGTGGTTTACACTTTCTAGGAGATCTTGATTTTTGCTGAAATCACATATTTTTAGAAAATATAATGATTTAAGACTTGAAAAGTTCCATTTAAAGGATTCCAATTGAAGAGGGTTTGATCAAACCACCTTAGACCAAGCCCCCTTGGATAGAACCCATCTTGTTTTAAACCATACCTATAATGGAGTCTCCTTTACACCTATCAAAATGCTGATAAAAAACCACTTTTGATTTACCTTTTGGGGGATCAAATGAATTCATTTAATTTTGTTTTTTTTGTAAGTATGTATTTATTATTATAAGCTTCCAAAAAATTATAATTTTAATTAAATTAAATTTGATTATTAGATTTATTTTTTATTTCTTGTGAATGTAAGTTTTTCACCAAAAATCAAGCCCTCTATTCTACACATGTGGAAAAATAGTAGATTGTAAAAACAAAAATTGAAAAATATGAGTGCACTAGATATTGAATTCCTTGATCCAACAAAAAATAAAAATTGAATTTCGATACATACAAAAAAAAATTACATGTTATATAGTCCACCTATGTCTGAATTGTATTTGGTTTGACTTGAAAACTTGATTAATGAAAAAATATTCAATAAAACACTATCTAACCAAGTGGAAGCACTAGATATCAAAGTTACAAATATAAATTAGAAAGAATTATAATTTTATCCTTCATGTTAGACGGTGAGCGTCACTCCTTAAAAATGTTATTTTCTGAAAAAAACCTAGTTTTTGAGGGAGATGGAAAAAGAGGTGTAATCTGATTCCAAATTTTTTGAAAGAGATATATTTAGAATCTATAGAAAAAATGTCATGAAAATCTAGTTTGTATCATCTTCAAATTCCTCATGGTTTATCCGCTATAGGTTCCTGAAAGTGAAGATTTAGTTAGAAAAAAATATTTTAGTGTCCAGTTTGGCCAAAAATTGTAAACCACTACTATGGGATCACCCCGGTCATTGTCTTCAGCCCAATCAATCCACTTCCATCTTGAGGTGGATTCGGTGCCATAAGTCATCACCCTCGGCCGAATCAATCTATTTCCATCTTGAGGTGGATTCCATGTTGTGATCCTCTATTTGTCCTTCAATCCGATCAACCAACACCTTAAGTCACCTAGGGTGATTTCCGAACTAGGTTTAGGACCCCTTACATCATCCATCATCTAATCTTGTCAGTTGTTTCATCAAATGATCTTGATCTATCATCTAATCCTGATCCATCATTTTACCGATCAATCCTTATCTCAATCCTATCCGATCATCCTATCTTATCCAATCTAATCAATCCTATCTCAATCTTTATCCAATCATCTAATCTCAATCCTATCCAATCCAATCATCCAATCAACCCCTATCCAATTATCAATCCTTTCAATCCTATCCAATTTTCCAATCATCCCTTATCCAATTATTCGATCTCATCATCTAATCAATCAATCCTTTATCCAATCCAAATCAATCTTCCCACCATAATTTAGGCCATCCTTGCATTGAAGTCCACTTAGTAGTTTTGAATTTTCATGCATGTGCAGACTAGATCACAAACCAAGAAGCAAATGGCACAACAACAAGGTCAAAGTTCCCAGCCAAACATCCCTCAAGATCCTAACAACAGGGCAAACATCTCTCAAGATCCTAACAATGGGGTAAACATCTCTCAGGATCCTAATGGTGTAAACATCCTTGAGGACCATCATAATGGTGCTTCATCACAATCTAACACTGATGGTCAAAATACTTCACTACTCGGTGACGAAAACATGATCAATTAGCCTAAAGTCACCGTTGATGAATACCTAAGCAATCCCACTAGCGTCTAGATGACAGATCACCTCCTCAAAAAATGTGGGGATAAGATCCTCACCACTCTACTCATGAAGGGAGTCAAATTGCCATCTGGTTTTGACATGTCATAGTACACCAACACCCAGCCCCCTCCAGTGCATCAAGACCCATAGAATGTTCTCAAAAATACTTATGTTCCTGAGGGTACACCCATAGATAACTAGTATCATCCTGAGTTTGGAAATGATGTGATACATCAAGTTGCCAATTATCCCCCTTTCCATCTGCAACCTCTATAGCACCCTATGATCCTTATGATCCCTATGCCTATGGCATGCCACAAAACATCCTGGCTGCTCCACCACTCCCACCTCAATATCCTGGTCAACCACCCATCAACACTATGGAAAATCCCTTTCTCATATCAACAACTCTACCAGGACTGACACCCACAAGTAATCTCATACAACCCCCTCAAGGTAATACTCCAGCATTCCAAGAACCTCACATTAATCCTCATCAATCCATTACCTCACAGGAACTGCCATGGCATGCAACTATCCCCTCACAAGCACCACCATGGCATACCACTGTCATTTTCTTCCCTATACAATAGTATCATCAACAACCCCTACAACAGAACATTTCAATTCTACAATAGAATATACCACAACAAAATGTTCCAAACCCAAAACATCATATTGTCACTCATATACAACCTCCTCATCAGGCAACACAAACTGCATCACACCCTCAACAACCACCTCATGGTACTTCTTCCACATTCCCACAATAATAAAAAATCCCATCTTTCCCTCCTTATCAACAATCACATACTCACATTACTACACAAACACAGTGTAATCCTCTTGCGTAGTATCTCTACCATCCATCCAACACATACACTGCTTATGTTAATATGAACATCCATGTAACTTCTCAGAATCCATCATGGATGCAACCACCTCCTTACATGAATCCCCTACAATCGCACACCAACCCATACCAGTAGTAGCCTAATCCACAACATCCTCCATATGTCATGCAAAAACCCAATGTCATGTATAATTACCAAAACAATCCCTATTATACTCAATAGCAGCCTTCGTACCACCAAGGTGCCTCATCCACATCCTACACACAACAACAACCACCTCATCAATAGGGTGCTCAATCTACCTCTTATTATTAGAAAAAAACACCTTATGAACAAGGGGCATCCACATCATCATATTACCAAGTTCAACACAATACCCCATCCACTTCATATTATCAGCATGCGCCACCTCAACAATAGGCACCTTTTGCTCCTTATTACCAAAATCCGTCATCATCCTATCCGCCTTATGCTAATCAATATCAACCTACACCCTCATATGATCCCAATGCTTTCATCCCATCTTCATCCCATCAACAATATCCACCCAATCCATCTAATCCAACTCCACCTGCCAATAAAGAGTTGGAGGAGCTCAAAGCTGCATTAAAAGACCTACAAGTGGGTACATCCAAAAAATCCTTCAAGTTTGAGGAGATTTTCCTGTATCCATTTGATTCTTCGATTTCACTCATCCCCTTTCCAAATAATTTTGAGATACCCAAGTTTGACAAGTATACGAGAACTAAAGATCCAAAGGCCCATCTGTAGAAGTTCTATGCACAATGTGAGGATGTCCAACATAATGGCAATTATCTCTGATGCCTATTCCCTAGAAGCTTAGGAGGGTCAGCCTTAGATTGGTTCATGGGTCTCAAGAAGGGGACAGTCTCTTCCTTTGCTAATCTTTCTGAACAGTTTGTCAAATATTTTTCCTTTAATTTGGAGGACATTGACACTCTGGACCTCTTGAACGAGAAGCAATGTGATGGAGAAACTTTTGATAAATACCTACAAAGGTGGCAAGTTGTAGCTAGTTGTATGAAGTCCCCTCCTAGCAAGATATAAATGGTTACCCTTTTTGCAGCTAATGCACATCCCAAACTAGTGCATGCTCTTAATCTTCATTGTGTCACTACCTTCGTAGAGGTTATAAAAGATGGCCCCATCATTGAGAGAGCACTTGTCGCAAAAGGGAAAATTAAGTTGTACAACTCGGATAAGGACAAGTCATTTGGTGGAAATCTTGTTACTGGAATAAGAATAAGAATGTAGTCAACAATGGCATCACTAATACTAAACATGTTCAAGTGGCCAATACCTCCTAGAGGCAACAACCATCCATGCCCAATGCCATATTTGTGCCACAGGGGGCACCTCGACCCCCTCAACAATCTAATCAAGGGAACAATAAATGTCAATACACTCAATTCGAAGAACCCTTGAGTGATGTCTTCCATAGATTGTTATAGGTCAATTACCTGATTACATATCCTATGACCAAACCACCCAATGAATCCAAGCCTAAAATAGCCTGGTTTAAAGGGAATGAATACTATGAGTTTCACAAGATTAAAGGGAATACCTTAAATAAGTGTCAGACTCTGAAAACATACATCCAGGATCTCATAGATTGAGGTGACATACACGTCGATGCCAACATGACACCTTCATCCAATGCCCAGTTATTGTTAGAAATGTGTGCCTCAATCCCACAGGCTGAAACCTCTGAAAGGGCCAAGTCGGTGTGATATCTTTTGTGTCTGGCCGACTAGAAGCTTGAATCTTGTTGAACAGTTCAGGTCATTTTGACCTTGCTTCAATCTCACCAAATGATCCTATCGCTATGACATGATGTGTTTGGTATGACCTCCTACCAAGTGGAGATCTTTGGCCGACGGGCCATTCATATTGTATATCGGGGAGACCCTTGGTTGAAAGGCTTACTTCGGTGTGAGGTCCCGTGATAGCTATTGTCTCGCAGATAGTATTTTCTGTTGAAGTCTTCGGGGAGAGTCTTGGGCGTTTGGTAAGAAGCCTTACCGATAGGAATATCTCACCAAAAGCATTTTGCTTGGTGTCTTTGGGGTAACATGGAGGTTTTTCTATGATCTCTTGGTGATAGTTGGTTTGTCTCACCGATAGTATATACTCGAAGTAACATGCGATGGCTCGGTAAGAAGTCTTACTGATGTATGATGTCTTGCTGAATGGTTTTGCAATGAAGTCATTAGGATAACTAAAGGGGTCTCGGTGTGAAGTCTCAGTGACGAACGATAGTCTTGCCGACTACTGATCACTTTGGAGAAAGTCTTAGAGCTTGGTGTGATGTATTGGCGAAAGACGATAGTCTCACAGATGTAAATTCTACTGTCTATGTGACTTCGGAGCTTCCGTATGATGTCTCACCAAAAGCGATAAGTCTTGCGGATTGTTGAACATCTCAGTATAACATAAAGGCTCGCTATGAGGTCTTGGTGACATGGTGAAGTCTAGGTGATAGCTCTCTAGACTCGATGTAACATCTTGGCGATAAGGATGACTCTTGGTGACATCGATGGTGAAGTCTTGTGGCATCGGGGAGACATGGTTAGTGTCTCACTGACATGCCAACACAGGTTGATCAATTTGATCAAGAGAAGACCATCCTACATGGTGAATCAATGGCCAATCAAAGGAGCTGAATGGGAACCGTTGGAAGATAGTTTGTTGTGGCAGTTTTGAGAGGAAGCTCGACAGATAGGAACGACATGAATATAGTCTAGAGTAGTAGATGATGTTTGGTTTGATGGTTTGATGGATTGATGTGTGGTTGTATGATCAGTGGATGAATTCTATTATGTGAAGACTGTAACGTGAATGTTTCTGTAACCTGACATCAGAAAGATAAGTCAGAACTCTGTTTGTAATCTTTATTACTGTAATACAAAGTGACTTCTCTTGGTGTGGTGGGTTTTTCTCCCGTAAGGGTTTTCCCACGTAAATCTGGTGTTCATATGTGTTTGTCTATTTCTCTGTTTCAGTAATCTCTTTCTAGTGCATCTTAATTGGACTATAATTGTAAAATTTAAAAGGTATCTCTGCATTCTTCCCTTAGTTTTTGACGTTAGGAGAGTTACTTCCGAATCTAGCTTTCCTTACAAGTGGTATCAAAGCCTAGCCAGTTGTGTTATCCTTGTGGGTATGTTGGGTTTTTTGTGTCAATTTCTATTCAGTGGGAGTCTTGTAGAATTTTTTCAAGTTCTAATTATAGATTGAGATGGCTAGCACATCAGGAAAGACTAAAATAAAGAATTTCAATGGCAGCAATTTTGAGTTGTGGAAACTTAAGATGGAGGATCTCTTAGTGGATCGTGATCTTTGGATTGTTGTGTTTGGAGTGAAACCTATAGGCATGAAGCAAGAAGATTGGTACCTTGTAGATAGAAAGTCTAAGGGGCTAATAAGGCTCTGTTTGGCAGACTCCGTTCTTCTCAATGTGAATAAAGAGAAGACTGCATCTTCCTTGTGGAAGAGGCTAGCATCTATTTATCAAGGGAATTCCTTGGTGAATAAACTATTCCTGAGGAAGAAGTTATACACTTTGAGAATGCATGAAGGAGGGTCTGTTGCTGATTATTTGAACACATTCAATATGCTGATTGCATAGTTAACATTTGTTGGTGTAAAGATTGATGAAGAGGATTGATGTATGCTGATATTGTGTTCTTTACCAAATTCATGGGATCACCTTATGATGGCTATTGGGAGTACAACATCCAGTTTCAAGATGGAAGATGTTGTTGCTTCTTTGTTATTAGAAAAAATGAGAAGGAAATCTTCTGAGATGGTGAAGGAGGCCCTTGCTGTTAGAGGAAGGTCGAAAGAGAAAGGCAAGAAGAAGGACAAGAAATCTAAATCAAAATCAGAGGGGAGATCAAAGTCTCATGGCAAGAAGTCCAAGGTGAAGTGCTAGAACTGTGGGCAACCTGGTCATGTCTAAAAGGATTGCAAAGAGGAGAAGAAAAAGAAGAAGTATTATTCTGACAACGATTCTTCTCACAGTGATGGAGATGCCTTCATTGCAACCTTGGCTATGCAGGCATCAGATGATGTATGTCTGATTGATTCTGGAGCATCTTTCTACATGACATCTCATAGAGATTGGTTCACGAAGTATGAAGAATATGATGGTGGAAAGGTGTACTTGGAATGTGATTCAACTTTGGAAATTGTTGGCTGTGGAAGTGTCAGAATCCAATTCCCTGATGGAAGAGTAAAGGGAATCAATAATGTAATGCATATACCAGGTTTGGCTCGAAACTTACTTTTTGTAAGTATGCTAAATGATATTGGAGTGCAAGTCACATTCTCTAGAAATGGCTGCAAGATGACTAAAGGCTCAATGGTGCTAACAAGGGGTGCTCGTATTGGTACCTTGTACAAGCTGGATGCACATGTTGTTCAATGTAACAATGTCTCTGTAAAGTCACAGAAAGCTACTCATGGAGGAAAAGAGGGAAATGTTCCTAATTGTGTAAACTCTATGGAAGTTAAATTTTCAGCAGAAAATACTATGCTCTAGCATCATAGGCTAGGCCACATTGGAAAGAAGGTTTAAAAACCTTGAAGAACAAAAACCTGGTTGAGGGGCTTGAAGATTGTAACCTTGAATTTGAATTATGTGAACATTGTATATATGGAAAATAACATCGTGTTTTGTTTTATTCCAGTCCTCATAAATCTTCTGGTTTGCTAGATTATATTCATTCTGATGTATTTGGTCTAGTGAATGTTCCTTCTTTGTCTAAGTCAAGGTACTATGTATTGTTTATTGATGATTATTCAAGAAGAACATTTGTTTATTTTTAAAAGTAAATCAGAAGTGTTCAGTCGGTTTAAGGAATTTAAGAACCGGTAGAAAATCGGTGGAAGAAAAATTAAATGCTTAAGGACTGATAATGGCGGTGAATTTTGTTCTGATGATTTCGAGAGGTATTGTAAAGACCATGGGATTAAAAGACATAAGACTACACCTTATACTCCATAAAAAATGGAGTTGCAGAAAGGTTCAATAGGACAGTGATGGAGAGAGCACGAAGTATGTTGAGTAGTGCTAGCTTGGAGGAGAAGTTCTGGGCTGAGGATGTTGCTACTACATGTTACTTGATTAATCGTTCTCCAAATTATGCTCTTGTTAAGAAAACACCTTTGGAAGCGTGGTTTGGTAAGAAGCCCTCTTTAAGACATATTCGTGTTTTTGGCTATGAGGCATATGCTCATGTGTCATATGAGAAAAGATCTAAATTGGAGAACAAGGCTATCAAATGTATCTTTATTGGCTATAATGCTGGCATAAAAGGATACAAGCTTTGGAATCCTGATACGGAGAAGGTTGTATAATGTAGAAGTGTAATCTTTCATGAGCTGAAGCCTTCTACCTTGGATCTGCAGTCAGAGAAAAAGTCAAAAAACAATAAGGATGCAATTGGAATTCCTCCTACACTAGATAAAGAGGAATTGAAAATTCAAAATGTACCTAAACTGAGGAGAGCTCAAGTAGTTCTAAAAGTTCCGAAGAAGAAGAAGAAGAACCTCAGCCTCAGCAAGTGAGGAGGTCAACCTGCGAAAGAAAACAACCTGATAGGTATGGGTTCTCTTTGATAGATTCTACTTGTGCCTATGCTTTAATTTCTAGCACTGATGAGCCTAGGACTATAAAGAAGGAATTTAAAATGTTTGATTCAGACTCTTGGTTGGAAGCCATGAACGAAGAAATGGCATCATTAGAAAAGAATGAAACTTGGAGTTTGGTGCCCTTGCCTAAAGGTAGAAAAGCTGTTGGCTGCAAATGGGTATTTAAAAAGAAGATTGGTCTAGATGGCAATGTGGAAAAGTACAAGGCAAGATTGGTTGTGAAGGGTTATTCCCAGGTAGAGGGAATTGATTATGGGTAGATTTTTTCTCCTGTAGCTAAGCTAATGTCTATCAAATTTATTTTGTCACTTGCAGCAGCGTATGACTTAGAGGTTGAACTGATGGATGTGAAGACAACATTTCTTTATGGTGATCTTGAAGAAGAAATCTATATGTTCCAGCCTGAGTACTTTGTTGAAAAAGGTAAAGAGAAATTGGTTTGCAAGTTAAAAAAGTCTTTGTATGGTTTGAAGCAGTCACCTAGAATGTGGTACCAGAAATTTGATACTTTTGTATTGCCTTTGGGATTTGTGAGATAAAAATCTAATCATTGTGTTTATTATAAAGTTGAAAGTGATCAAGTTCTTATTATTTCTCTCTATGTTGATGATATGATGTTCATAGGAAATAGTAAGCTAATGATTTCTGATCTTAAGTCTCAATTATATGCTAAGTTTGAAATGAAAGATCTTGGTGCAACAAGATATATTCTAGGGATTGAGATAACCAGGGACAGGAATAGTAGAAAACTTTGGCTCAGTCAGAGTAAGTATATCAAGACTGTTCTAGAGAGATTTTGCATGAATAATTGCAAGTAGCTAGTTGTTCTAGTCTTGCAAGGAACGAAGCTATCTATTGAAGACTATCCAAAATCCCCTACTGAGATGGAGGACATGACTAGTGTACCCTATGCTAGTGCGGTTGGCAGTATTATGTATGCAATGGTCTATACAAGGCCAGACATTGCCCAAGTAGTGGGAGTTCTTAGTTGATTTATGGCTAATCCTGGAAGGATGCATTGGGATGTTATAAAGAGAGTTTTCAGATATTTGAAGGGCACTTCAGATTTTGCTTTGTGTTACCATGGGAACCTAGTTGAATCACAGAGGACTCTAAGTATTTGAGGCTATGTGGATTCTGATTGGGCAGGAGACATTGACAGCAGGAGGTCCACCAGTGGATATACTTTCATGTTCAATGGTGGTGCAGTGAGTTGGATGAGTAAGCAACATGCTATAGTCACTTTTTCCACTACAGAGGTTGAATACATGGCAGCTACACATGCTTGTAAAGAAGCAACTTGGTTAAAATGTTTGTGTTCTAACATTGGTTTTGATGCAAGGCAAATAACTATTTTTTGTGATAGAGTGCAATTTTTTTGGCAAAGAATCCTACTTTCCATGTGAGGATGAAACATATAGATGTATAGTACCACTTTGTACGAGATATGGTGGAGGATGGAAAGGTTAGTTTGGAAAAAGTTGATACTCTGGAGAATGTTGCAAATGCTTTGATGAAGCCAGTGAGCACAGACAAGTTTAGGTGGTGTGCCAGTTCAATGGGCCTTAGTGCCCATGATTTTTAGTAGTTTTGTTGAGCCCTGGAGGTGCCTATGTGATCTTCATCAAGTGGGAGATTGTTAGAAATGTGTGCCTCAATCCCACAGGATGAAACCTCTGAAAGGGCCAAGTCAGTGTGACATCTTTTGTGTCTAGTTGACTAGCAGCTTGAATCTTGTTGAACAGTTCAGGTTGCTGTGACCTTGCTTCAGTCTCACTGAATGATCCTATTGCTATCACATGTCGTGTTTGGTATGACCTCCTACCGAGTGGAGATCTCTGGCCGACAGGCCATTCATATCGTATATCAGGGAGACCCTTGGCCGAAAGGCTTACGTTGGTGTGAGGTCCCAGCGATAGCTATTGTCTCACCGATAATGTTTTCTGTTGAATTCTTCAGGGAGAGTCTTGGGTGTTCGATAAGAAGTATTACCATTAGGAATGTATCGTCGATAGCATTTTGCTTGGTGTCTTCGGGGTAACATGGAGGTTTCGCTATGATCTCTTGGCGACAGTTGGTTTGTCTCACCGATAGTATATATTCAGAGTAACATGCAATGGCTTAGTAAGAAGTCTTATTGATGTGTGATGTCTTACCAAACAGTTTTGCATTGAAGTCATCAGGATAACTAAAGGGGTCTCAGTGTGAAGTCTCAGTGATGAACAATAGTCTTGACGACTGCTGATCACTTTGGAGAAAGTCTTAGAGCTCGGTGTGATGTCTTGGCGAAAGATGATAGTCTCGCAGATGTAAATTCTACTTTCTATGTGACTTCAGAGCTTCGGTATGATGTCTCACCAAAAGAAATAAGTCTTGCCGGCTGTTGAACATCTCAGTATAACATAAAGGCTCGCTATGAGGTCTTGGCGACATGGCGAAGTTTGAGCGATAGCTCTCTGGACTCGATGTAACATCTTGGTGATAAGGATGACTCTTGGAGACATCGATGGTGAAGTCTTGTGGCATCAGGGAGACACGGTTATGTCTCACCGACATGCCAACATAGGTTGATCGCTTTGATTGAGAGAAGACCATCCTACATGGTGAATCAATGGCCAATCACAGGAGCTAAACAGGAACCGTTGGAAGATAGTTCGTTATGGTAGTTCTGAGAGGAAGCTCGATAGATAGGAATGACATGAATATAGTCTGGAGTAGCAGATGATGTATGGTTCGATGGTTCGATGGATTGCTGTGTGGTTGTATGATCAGTGGATGAATTCGATTCTGTGAAGATTGTAACGTGAATGTTTTGTAACAAGGTTGTTCATGGTGAATGCTGTTGTAAACTGACATCAGAAAGATAAGTTAGAACTCTGTTAGTAATCTTTATTACTATAATACAAAGTGACTTCTCTTGATGTGGTGGGTTTTTCTCTCGTAAGGGTTTTCCCACGTAAATCTAGTGTTCATATGTGTTTTTCTATTTCTTAGTTTCAGTAATCTCTTTCTAGTGCATCTTAATTGGACTGTAATTGTAAAATTTAAAAGGTATCTCTACATTTTTCCCTAAGTTTTTGATGTTAGGAGAGTTGCTTCCGTATCTAGCTTTCCTTACAGTTATAGATGTATCAAAATTCTTTCCCAAAGCATAACCAAGGACCTAGCACATCCAACGCAAATCCTGGACCTAGTAACAATAACAACCAGGATAACAACACTAATAATATTACCTATAAGAATGTCCTTCTTAGCTATGAGACTCTCATCATGCATGTTGGGAAAGAAAAACTATGTGTGTCTATGATACATGTCAAAGGAAATGAGCCTCAATGTATTCTTACCACTTACCGCACTTGTATTACTATCCCTAGAGCCTCTGTATTAGCCCCAACACCTCCTATGAGCTCTCAGTATAACATCCTTGACCATCTAGGAAAGACCGCGGTGCAAATATCTATCCTAGATTTTCTATAGTCTTCTCCTGTATATTAGGAAATCTTGACAAAAACTTTATAAGATGCCCATGTCCCCAACGACATCGACCCCACATAGTTCCAAGCTTTGGTAGGACACCTCTCATCAACCTACCAACTAAGTTTCAGCCAAAACAACATGCATACCATCAATTCCAATCACAATCGACCCCTCCATTTAGAGGTTCTCATTGCTCGACATGAAGTAAAGAGGGTCTTGATAGATAATGGATCTGCTCTCAATCTCTGTACGTTAAAGTTCATAAAGTAGGTAGGATATACCCATGCTAATCTAAGCAATCACATCATCACTATAAAGGCTTATGATAATGCAGAAAGGGATTCTGAAGGGGTTATTGATCTTCTAATTCAAGTTTTCCCAATTATACAATACACCACTAGTGATGTCCTTGATCTGGACCTCCCCTACAACCTTCTTCTCAGCTAACCATGAATCCACGCCATGCAAGTCATCCCATCTACCTATCATCAATGCTTGAAGTTTCTATTTAATGGAATGGAAGTTATGATAGAAGCTGATCCCCAGCCATTTGAATACTTTTGTTCACTCAAAGATTCTTTCCCTCATTCCCATTACTATCGAAGAGTGGAAATGGGACCACCACCAACATCCTCATCCAATCCATCATCTAATCCATCACCCACCACCTCTTCTACATTTGATTCCACTATCACCAACGTCCAGATCATTGACAAGGGATGTGGTGAGTATGACATGCTTACTGCTTTGAACGTGGCAACCATGCCACCCTCACCACACACATATGGTCAACCCTCTGAGTCTACATTGGAGGAAGAACAAAAAGTAGTCAGCTTGAGCTCTAAAAATGTGGGAACTAGCACTTATGTATCTCCCATGTTACCACAATATACGCCTAAAGATGATACAAGTCAATGGATATATCGTAAAGAACCTGAACCTGCTCCCCCTCTAAAGGAATATTTTCAAGAGATGTATCTTTGGCCCTCTAATTATGCTGAGAAATACAATTATTAGGGGGGAGGGCTTGGTCTAGAAGAGCTAGGAAGAAATCAGTTGATTGACACTTCCATACGTCCAAAGAATTCAGGCTTAGGTTATGACAAAAAGAGAAAGGGTCCCGCAATGTCGACTAGTACTTCTAACAATGTCAGTGTGGGCGATGGTATTTTAGAAGATATGCTAGAGGAAGAGTGTATTTTACATGCGTATGATGATATCGATCGCATAGACCTTTCCTTCATGTTTGAATTCCTATCCGTTTGCAACATCAGCCTTTCCCTTCACCATCCCGAACTCATAGATTGGGACATATGTGAAAGCACACCTATCAACTCACTTACCTCAATTGATACCTATGTGGACCTCATGGGATTGGGGGAAGATAAATGCCCTAGTCACAAAAATAATAAAAATAAAAATCCAAAAGGGTTACCTAGTGAAAACCTCCTTGAGGCACTTCCTAACTTAGAAAAAGTCAAAACAAAGGACGTATCTGATAGTGAAAACCTCAGTGACACACCAGAAGATGGGGACGTTCATCTTCCCCTTGTAGGAGCACAGTGGTCTAAATGGTCATCCATTCTGATCAAAGAAACATAGGAGGTAAATTTGGGGATTGAAGAGGATCCCAAAATCACCTATGTAGCCAAGGCATTATCAGAAGAAGAGTATTCTACTATCTCCAAGCTCCTTAAGAAAAGCAAGATCAATTTTTCATGGGCATATTCAGACAAGCCTAGGTTAGACCCTTCCTTGGTAGTACACCATCTAGATGTGCATCCTGATGCAAAACTGATTAAGCAGAAGCTTCACAAAATGCACTCGCAAGTTACCCTATTGGTCAAGAAAGAATTGGAGAAGTTGCTGGAGGCCAAATTTATAAGACCCATTGATTACTCCAAGTGGATCTCCAACATTGTGCCACTAGCCAAGCCTAATGGGGATGTTAGAGTATGTGTATAGACTTTCGTGACCTCAACAAGGCTTGCCCTAAAGATGAATTTTTGTTGCCAAACATCAACATGTTGGTTGATCTCACTACTAGGAACGAGATGCTATCCCTCATGGATGGATTTTCTAGATATAATCAGATCAGGATTGCGCCTGAAGATCAACATAAAATAGCCTTACCACACCTTGGGGTACATTATGTTATAATGTTATTCCTTTTGGTCTTAAGAATGCAAGGGCAACCTACCAACATGCAATAACCATCATCTTTCATGATCTTATCCACATTATCATGGAGGACTATGTTGATGATATGTTAGGAAACTCTAGAACCAGAGTAGAACACCCTATTGTCCTAAGGAAAATCTTGGATCATCTAGAGCACTACAAGTTGCACCTCAATCCAAAAAAGTGTGTGTTTGGGGTTACGCCAGGAAAGTTGTTGGGCTTCATTGTCTCCAGGAGAGGTATAGAAGTGGATCTGGCCAAGGTCAAAGCAATTATGGATATGCCTCCACCTCGCAACCTAAAATAGTTAAGGAGCCTCCAGGTAAAGCTATAGTCTATCAGAAGATTCATAGCACAGTTAGATGACAAGCTTGTGTCAACCATTCAACCACCTCCTAAAAAAGAATACATCCTTCAAGTGGGATCCTATGTGTCAGTAAGGTTTTGAAAAGATTAAGGAATACTTGGCTCATCCTCCCATCCTTATGCCTCCAATCCTAGGGAAGCCACTTTTATTATACATCTCAGCTACTTCAGTGGCACTAGGGGCACTACTAGCACAACATGATGAGTCATCTAGAGAATGAGAAATTTACCATATTAGTTGAATCTTAGTTGGCTATGAGCTTAACTATTCTTCAATGGAGAAGGCCTACCTATTCGTAGTCTTCTATTCACAAAAGCCTAGACATTACATGCTCAATCATCTAGTCAAGTTAATATCAAAGTTGTCCCACTTAAGTATTTGTTATCCAGAACAAATTTGACTGGCTGAATGGCTAAATGGGTCATGTTGCTAAGTGATATTGACATAGAATATGTAGACTAAAAAGCTATTAAGGGTCAAGTGATAGTAGATCAATTAGCCAATGCTTCCCTAGTTGATGCACATCCTTTAGTAATAGAATTTCATGATGAAGAGGTCTTTACAGTAGCAAAAGCCGCCACATGGACACTATACTTTGATGGGTCATACACACATAATGGATCGGGGGCAGGAATCCTGTTTGTCACCCCCCAAGGTGATTATATCCCAAAGTCATTTAGACTAGCCTTTCCATGCATGAACAATATAGTAGACTATGAAGTTCTTCTCACCGGCCTTAGAATTGCAATCAAATGGAATATCACTCACTTAAGGGTCTTTAGCGATTTACAATTACTCATCAAATTGGTCAATGATGAGTTTTTAACAAAGGATGAGAAGTTGTTACCTTATAAACTCATGGTCGATGATTTTAAGAAGTCTTTCACCTCTATTCAGTTTGACCAAATCCCCAAAATACAAAACAAAGTTGTTGATGCAATGACTACAATTGGTTCCTTAATTGACATGCCCAAAGATCAAACAAAGTGTGAATTCCTAGTTGAACAAATTTTAATCCCTGCATACAATGTCCCTGAGAGTGAAATGGTGTGTGAAATCGTAGGTCCTACATCCCCATCGTATCATGAGATCTATGCCTATCTTCACGTCAACATCCTACCCACTGACCTTACCCACAATCAACAAAATTCAATCATCCAACATACATCTCATTACACCATCATAAGTGATACTCTGTATCATCAATGATATGATGGAACTCTTCTTCGGTGTCTAAACAAGAGCAAAGCTCACACTACATTGATAGAAGTACATAGTGGTCTTTGCGGGGCCCACTCAAATAGCATGGCCTTTGCTAAGAAGATTCTCTAGGATAGTTACTATTGGCCTACATTGGAGCATGACTCTTGTGCCTTCATGCATAAATTCTTACCTTTCCAACAACATGCAACCCTGATACATGCTCCTGCTCAAGATCTATAACCCATCGTAGCACCATGGCCTTTTTCTCAATGAGGTTTCAATTTAGTCAGCAAGATATATCCTCCATCCTCAGATGGCCACACCTTCATTATCACTACCACTAAATATTTCACTAAGTGGGTGGAAGCCATACCACTCTCCCAGATAACAAGTACTCAGATATCCAAATTCATCCTTTACCATATTATCTGCAGATATGGCATCCCCTCCACTATCATTTCTGACAATGGAAAACCATTCAAAAACCAAACTATAAAAGAGGTATGTGACACCTTCCATAGCCAACATTAGTGGTCCACTCCCTATTACCCTCAAGGTAATGGACATGCAGAAGCCACTAACAAAACTTTGATTAAAATCTTGAAAAAGGTTGTCAACAGTACTGGTTGAGATTGTCACCTCCACATCCACCCCACCATTTGGGCTTATCACATATCCATTTACACTTCCACTGGAACCACTCCATATTCCCTTGTTTCTGGTGCAAAATCCATCTTGTTGATTGAAGTCGAGATTCCATCCCTGAGAATATCTTTAAAGATTCTCATTACTAAAGAAGACTTAAAGGTTGCTCACCTCGCTCAATTGGAGCTCTTAGATGAAAAGAGGATGAAAGCAGACAATCATCTTCAGGCATATCAGAATCATCTCAAGATAAGTTGCAACAAGAAATTCTACCACTACGAATTCAACATTGGAGATCTAGTTCTTAAAGAGAATCACCGTACCCAACAGGACCAAGATAATTTAAAGGGAAAGTTTAAACCGAATTGGTTCGGTCCTTATGTTATTACAACAATGTATGGATCAAGGGCATACCACCTTGCCACACCTGAAGGGGAGCCCCTCAAGAGCTTATTAAAATCATGCACCTGAAGAGGTTCTACACCTAACTCAGTTGGGGTATCCTATCTTGTCAAAATCTAAAAAAATTTAAAAAAATTAAAAAATAGAAAAAATCCAAAAAATAGTAAAGAGAAATAAATTTGTCCTATGGTGAAAACCACCCCTAGTGGTGCCTTGGATAAGTACGGTTGGTGAAAATCTAGTAACAGGTGTCATCCATAGAGAGCTTAATCATTATCTACCTTGCATCCTAGTTACTGCATGTCTCCATCCATCCTATCCTCACATCCAATCCCTAACACCTCATCTTATCCTATCACTTCATCTGCATCCTATCCCTGGCCGCTTGGTATGTTTTGATTGAGCATTCGACAATTGATAGCTATCCATAATCTTGAGAGTTTTTATCCTAACCTGAGCTTTTTGACAGTTTCACGTCATCATCTTGAGTCCTTCGAATTGGTCATTGGCATTTGTCCTTCGTTTTTCCTAATCACTTTGTTGTGTCGGTCTTTCTTCTTTCATCATTAGTCTTTGTCAAACTATGTTTCCCCTATGCTTTCACATAGGCAAGGCTGATCACTTGATCTACCCCCAAGGCATTTTGACTGCCCTATTTCAGTCACCCATGATCCATCTCCATCGTCCCCTTTTCACTCTTATCCATGGTCAGTCGTTGTTTTTATTTTTCCGAACTACATTGCCCTTGCTCTTTCACATAGGAAAGGTCAATCTTTTGATCCACCCCCAAGGATTTGTTTTCATTTGTCCATCGTGTCTTTCGTCATCCATCATCATTCTCCATTTTCCTCTTTCTAATTTTATCCATGGTCTTTTATGAACTATGAGGACTCTACACTTTCACGTTGGCAAGGCTAATATTTGATCGGCCCCCAAGCCTCTAGGTTAGTAGGGTGTCTTGTGTCTTATGCCTTGTGCCTTGTGTTGTGTTGTCAAGTGTGTCACTATCTAACTGGTTCTTCACAAACAATATCCTCTAGTATCAAATATACTGCGTCATGTGGGTAATCGTAGTTTAGTATCCATCATTGGTCTCAACAAGATGCATCCTTCCTAACAGACCTCATCAATCCCCTCCATCCTCTTGATCCTATGGAAAAGGATATTTGAAATTGATTGTGATCTTTTGATTCTTTTGGATTTTGTTTATTGTTTGAGCTCCCTATTACAACTAGTTGAGGTTGCCATGATCTATCATATTATGGTATGTTTTGACTGGTTAACATAGGGGCATATCTTGATCTTGTTGTTGTCTGCTAGGTTGTCCCATGTATTACCCACTAGGATCTCTGAGATCTTGTGTTACACTAGGGAATCCCTTTGTGCTTGTGGTTATCCCAATTCTTGGCCTGACCAAAGTCTTTGTCACTTTGGGTCGTTGGGATAGCCTTGCCTGTTGTGTTCTTTTTATGCGTTAGACGCTAACTTGCCTTGGTTTCATATACCCTAGCACCTAGTGTCTTTTGCTATAGCAAACATCAGTGCTCCAAAGATGGAAAATTAAATTAGGATTTCATTTCATAATCAATTCCATTGCATGGCATTCATCCCTATCCATTAACCTATGATTTTAGTTGTGAAAATATTCACCTTCTCTCTCTCCCGTTCTTCTTAGGATATCAATGATTTTTGGTAGGTGTAGTTTCACACAATCTACCCACATTCCCATGCAAATCCTTGTTGACACTTATGTTCATGTTGCATTTCATTTGAATTCCATTCACATTACATGCTGCATTATAGGTTTCATCTCATATTAAGTCATTTAGATTAATCATGTTTGGTTATTCTAAGCACATTAGATTCATTTTTTATATCCATACATTTCCATATTAGTTTATATCATTAACATATTACATGCATCGCCACCTGCATCACAAATTGTTAGGTCCATAGCCATCATAGATAAAATCATGAAGCATACATCACATCCTGCATTACACACATTAGTTGCATCCATATAAGTATCAACATACAACATCATAAACATGTACATTTATTGCATCATCATAATCACCCATCATAAAGTCATAAACATACACATATGCATAAATAAAATCATCCATCATATCCATAACATGGTGTTAATAAGGGTTGTCCCATATCATATAAATATCAACATCAAATGTCCATCACATAGTCCATAATAATGTCCATCAATATCATCAAAATGCATACCCATCATATACATCATAATCACAAAATAAAGTACAAGTACAAGGATCTAAATCAAATGTAACCATTGCTACTCTGTACTGTCCATCCACCTTGCACCTATTAAAATATAGTATTTGTTCATCTGCCAAAGGAGCTACCCACGTATAACCTCTGAGGAGAGTCAAGCACTGACCATCTATGAGGGAGGGTCACCTGAGAGTCACTGAATCCTCAAGTCCTTGTCCCTAGTGACTGGGATGGCGTTGGCATCTAATGAGTCTGTCAGAAAAAAATTAATGTGCATTGTGCCGAATCTGGAACCACATGCTAATAAGCAACCATCCAAAAAGATGCCTCCCTCATGTACTAATCTCTCTTAGCCACTTGATACCTAACTGCATTCTGCCTGTCTCGATCTCTGCTAATGACTCTCCTCTCTTGTCCCCATGCCTCCTGAGCCATCCTCAACTGATCGATCTCCACCTATAGTCAATCTCTCGCCTCCTCCGCAACCACTGATCATGCCTTTGTGGCTTCCCTCTCTCTCTGTAGTCTCTGTACCTCTTCCACTGTCCCATCACTACCACTCTACAACGTCAATATATCTACCTGTGCAACATTCCTCTCCCCCCGTATAACCTGAGCATGTTCCTATGCAACATCCCTCTCCCCCTACATAACCTAAGCCTATGCCCGTGCAACATCCCTCTCCCCTTCCATGACCTATACCTGTGTCTGTGCTTTGTCTCTCTCATTCTGGAAGGCTTGCACCTCTACATGCACTGTGTCCCTCTCTCTGTGTACAATCTCTATCTAGGCCTCCACTGTCTCTGCCCTCGACCTCACATCCCCAAATGTTGTCTTTGCCACAAACACCCTATCCTAAAGCTTAGTTCTCTCCCTCAGCAGCCCTGACACCTATACTCTCAACTCCTCCATCTCCCTCTCAGCCTGTTACCGCCCTCTGCTAATACCTAATCTGTTGCCTCTCCAGGCTCCTGTTGTCCTTTGGCCTATGCTATAGTCATTGATTCCTGTAGTTTGTCCTGATCACAAGTCACCCTAGCTAGCTCACTGTGTACTCCCTACACCTCTGCTCACAGATCATCTCTCTCCCTCTTCGCATCCTATACCTGTAAGGTCAATTAATCAACAATGAAGCCATAATAGCTCTGTCCCTCTGCCTGAAGTCTGTGCACCTCCACCTCTGCAATCCTCAGCCTATGCTCTGTCATTCGTAGCCTCACCTGGGTCCCCCTCAATAATAGGATAGGGTCCTCAGATGGTACATATGGTACTGTCGCCAATGACTCCACCACGAGAATGTCCACATCCATAACATCCTCATGTGGCTTATGCTCCTGCTCAACCCCGATCACCACCTGAACTCTCCTCAGTTGTCCCCTCCTCGCTACCCTCATCTGCCATCCTACAAACCTCACCTCCCCCTCATCTCTCTCCTCCCTCATCTCCATCTTTAGCTCATCAGGCTCTTGCTCGGCTCCAACCTCCACCTGGGCCCTCCTCCGCTGTCTACTCCTCCTTGCCACCATCATTGGCTATCCCGCGGCCCCTCTCCCCTCTTGCCCTCACTCTTGCAAATATCCCTCCTCCCTCACCTCCATATCTGCCTCATCATTCTCCTACTCAGCCCTAATCTCCACCTGAGCTCTACTCAGTTGTCCCCTGCTCCATGTCCTCATCTGTTGTCCTACAACTCCCACCTCCACCTCAGGCTCATCAATCATCTCCACTGTCTACTCCTCCTCGCCGCCCTCATCGGTTGTCCTGTGGCCCTTGCCTCCTACTAACCTTCCATCCTAACCATCTCCTGACCTCTCCTCTACTGGCCTCTACCCCTCCCTCTCCTCTATGTTGCTAGCCTCTGCTAATCCTCGGATCCAAAACCTAGTGCCTTTGTAATGGGCTCCTTTGGTATAATCCTCTCCCACCGCTAGTTATGGAACCATCCGGCATATCGACGTGTCACTTTTGGAATCTCCTCCCCTCAAGTCCTCCCCAAGTAGGGCACTAGCTACAATGTCTCCTAGTGATCTCTAGCAAATCTCGATGAAATAGGCTCCCCCATGGCTGCTCTCATGTGATTCACCAAAACATGTCTGGAACCTGTAGAATATCCTATATAGCCTCGAACTATCTGACCACTTTGTCTAGCCTGTGCGCCTCCACTATGTGAGGCTCTGAACTGACTAGGAAGCACCTGGTGTTGAAGTAGCCCCTATGTCTCACCTCCTCTATCCTCCACCTAGTAAACCACTAATACATGTAGAACTGCCACACTATGTGCTCCTCCTATAGCCTATCTATGATCCTCCTCCATCTATCCAAATCCCCGAGACCATCATAGTGCCAAACCCATCCCTACTCGGTGTCGTACCACCATGCTACGGGCGCTACCTCATTCGCTGTCCCTACTCTCACTACTCCTAGCTTGGTAGTTCACTAATGTACTCCCAGGCCCATACCTACAATAGGGTCAGCTGTGTCAAGTTTAACACCCCTCGATAGCACACCATGTGCATATCTCTATACAACTGAGCTAGTACGCATGTCCCTCGTATGAACTACGCCTCTCTCCCCTCGACAATATGTTGAATAATCTCCATATACCTCAAGCTGTAGAACCGCCCGCTCCTATCTACTATTAGTATTCCACTGATTAGCTCACACAAATAGAATGGTAGTGCTGACACCCCCACCATCAAACATCAATCCACATCTAACCCCTTCTTCTGAACAAGAAGGTCCTCACATCTAAACAACATGTGCAGTGTCTGATCCAGCTCCACCCCTGTTCACGTCAACTCACTCACTAGATGGCTTGCTATAGGGAGCCTCAAAATCTGCCATACATCCTCGAGTGTCACCGTCATCTCCCTTGTTGGAAGATGGAAAATTGACGTTTATAAACTCCATCGCTCTATGAGCACTGTCAATAGTGCTCGATGTGCTCTAACTGTCAGATATCCTAGTAGATGTTGCAATCCTTCCTAGTCTAGAGCATGGTGATCCACTCCGGTCATGGTCGCTATTGTTGCTGCTAGCACCTCAGACCGTCTCTCTCGTGTTCGCAACCACTGAAATCGCTACATCCATACCACCACACTATGTCAATCCTTTCATCTATTCTCTCCTTTCCCAGCTCTGGGTTATCTTCTAACTAACTATTCCCTCCCACTTTTGGCCAAGTTTCTCAATTTACCCAATTTTCTTTTTTCATTTCTTTCCTCTCCCTTTTTTTCATTATTGTCTGACCCTTTCACCCTTTCCAGGCGAGGCCGCCCCTTCCTAGGCGTTGTCCCCCCTTCCGGGGTAGGGTCGCCCCTTAAGGGGTGAGGCCACCCCTTTTAGGGTGGGGCTGCCCCTCAAGGGGCAGGACCACCCTTTTGTGGGGTGTGGCCACCCCTTCAAGGGGTGTGACCACCTCTTTTGGGGCACGACTACCCCTACTTTGGGGCTTGGTCACCCCTCTGCAACCACTTGGTTTTTCTTTGGGCGGACTCAACCTGGGTCGATCCCGGGGTAAGTCTGCCCTTCCCTTTTTCACCCCAACTCATTTTGAGCATCTTTTTTTTATTTTTTGGGAAAATTTACCCACTAATTGGGAAAATTACTTCCCCCCTCCTATGGCCTCTAATAGCCTATTCTACCTACCCTGTTGGTGAAATCCCAATTTCGCCCCAAACCCATTTTCCTAAACTAACCTGAAAACAAAACCCATCTTTTCAAAAAAGCATAAACACTACAAAATACATAAAAAATGCTTAAAATCACAAAGGGGTTTTTTATTCTAACCTGGCATGGAACCGTGTCTGTGTGGAAGAATGCCCACACCTCATCTACCTGATGGATGATGTCATCATTGTAGTCGTCTGACATCGTCATCCCCTCGTCTCCTTGGCTCCTCCTTCTCTCCTCTCTCTCTCTCTCTCTTTCAACTGCCAGTTGTGCAAATGAGGAATAGTAACTCTAAAATTACTATAAGTAATTTCCCCCCTCATTTTTAGATCACTTTAAGTGAGGGGTATTTTTTCCTTTTTATTTAACCTTTTAGGCCTTAATTAATTCCAAAACTTCTGCGGGCCTCCATTTGCACGTCGTGTGTCTAATCGACTCCATTCAAAATCCAAACCTGCCTAGTTTTTCAAACTCTATCCAACTGTGCCTTTCATTTATTCCTATAGAGAATTCACTCGAGACCCCTTTTTCTTCCCCAACCACCCTCTCGAGGGGGCATACCCTACCATTCTTACCCATTCCTATGTCATAGTCATTCCCTTGTGAGATTGGGGCATCTCCCTTTTTTTCCGTTTGTTTGGGCAACTCACAATTTTCTGGTCACTTATTCTATAGAGTCATCTACATTTTCTTTTCTTCGAAACACTGTTATTCTAACAATATTTGAAAGGGACAAAATGTAGACATCCAAATTTGACCACTCCCACATGGTCGAACTCATCTACTTTATTTGTTTATTTTTTCAATATTAATTAAACAATTGATTAATAATTCACCTTCTGCCTAAGGTTCCTAAAGTATTTAATTTAGTAATTAAATACTTTACCTTACACCTTTTCCTCTCTAAATTAAATAAACATATCAATTTATTTAATTTAGTCATTTGGCCTTTTTGAATAAAAATAATTTTAAATTCTTCATTTTTCTCTCTCCTTGTCACATCCTCCATAACCCTCTTCTAATCTCGATTAATTTAATTAATCCATGATTAGGATGTGCACACCTTAATCAAGATTAATGTCACATCCTCCATAATCTCCCACTTGCTTCTAATCTCTCATTAATTTTCTTAATCATGTATTTGCACAACCTTAATCTAATCCCCTTGCTACATTTAGCATGCCTTTTTGTCAACCTTCACATTCTCCATATTTGGCATAGACCCTCTTCCCCACATGAATTTAAAATTCACTTTATATTCCTCCAAGGATTCTCCTCTTCCCCATGTGATCACTGAAAGGTCACATCAAGTCACATGAAGCCAAAAACCTTTTATTAGGACCTTGTTTTATCCACAAGGTACTTAATAGCCTCCTCCATAAGAAACTTGTCTTATCCACAAGGTGCTTATCATATGAATTTAAAATTCATATTTATCCTCCCAACCACCTTATCCACTCCAATCATGTGAATTTTTAATCCACATTTATTTCTCCAACCACTTTCCTCTTCTCCATGGCGATTTTTGGAGGAATACTAAAATTCCTCATATGTCACTTTCATTCTCACTTGGGAACAAGAGGTTCCTTTTTGAGGAAATCTTCTCATCTTCCAAAGTACTTTCAATTTATTTGTCCTTCCTCCACATCAATTGTACCCTTTCCATCTCACCATGTCCTTTGGACACTTCATCCTCCATATGTCAAGATGTGAGGGCTTGTGAGTCCTCAACTCACCATAGCCCTTCATCTTGGCCATGGTGGCTCAATCCTAACCGTTGAATTCTTTAGAAAATTCAACTTCTTCTATAAATACCCTCCTTTTTCATTCATTCTTACACCTTATGCATTTTGTAACACCCTTATGCTCTTAAGCCATTCAAGCCATCATTAAGCACATGGGCATGTGCAGGATCATGGTATGCCAAAAAGTGGCAATGGAGGAAAAAATACGTGTTTCTACGACTCAAAAACGCGAAAATGGTGAGTTGACTTTTTGGAGCTGGGGTGACTACTGAGGCAGAGGGAAAACTTAGTTTTAGGAATCGGATATCTGATTTGGATCGGATATCCGATTTTGTTCAGTGTAAAACAAATCTCATTCCGACCCAAGCAAAAGGCTAAATCTCATTCTGACACAAGCAAAAGGAATCGGATATCCGATCCAAATCGGATATCCGATTCAAATCGGATATCCGATTTTGGTCAACTGTATATATAAAAAAAAGCCGCGACCAAAACTCATTCATTTTTATTTTCGGCTCATCGGCGGGGGGCGCATAGTGGAGAGCGAAATCCGATATCCGATTTGGAATCCACCTCTATCAGGTAAAATTTTTAATTTTTAATCAAATTTTCAATTAGATTTGTTTATTTTTAATTGATTTTTTTCAAAATATTGTTTTTTGGTAGAAAAAACTAGGGTTTTTTGGTAGATTTGCAAAAAAACATAAAAAATTGAAGAAAAATAGTAAGAAACTACTTTTTTTTAAAATGTAATGGCATTTCCATAGCATACAAACATTGAGAGCAAATAAAATACAGAGTTCAATCCATGAATTATAGAAAATAGATTTTTGTTGGTTATATTCATATCGCTGATTACATTGCACAAAACATACTACAACTGCATAAATATCAAATGGTGACATTTGTCGATGCTACACATTTTTCATACATGTCTACCAAAGCATTTTATCAAGCAGTTCACTACCTTGCTGCTATAGCTAAAACCCTAAAGCGGACACAGCATGAACAAGTTATGGATGCTTGGAAAAGATCTATCAAAGCATAATGGTAAGCAATAGCATAGACAAAGTGAAGCATTTCAAATCCTCAAAGAAATGTGGTCTCATGGTGATGGAATGCCATGACAATCCATAGCAATTTGCTTGTCATGGCATTCGTTATGGCATTCCATCACCATGAGACCACATTTCTTTGAAGCATTTTTTCAAATAGTTCACTACCTTTGATAGTAAAAATAAAAGTACAGAGAACAAACCCTTGCTAAAATTTCAAGAGCTTTCCAAAATTGTAAATAAATCCAAAACATTCACTTTTTTGCACCTGGAATTAATTTTTTATGAAAAATCATAAATTTTTTTATAAAAAATACAAAACAGCTGCAAAAATTCTGATTTTTGGATTGAAGGTGTCTGAATTCATTCCAAATCTACATAAAACATTTTGTGACAATATCTACAACCTTTTGTGAGATATAAGAAAATATTTGTAAAACCATAATTTTAAAAGATCTATTTTTTGACTAATTATTTTTCATCCAAATTTAAAACATAAAAAATAGACCCCTATTTAAATTTAGAGAGCTTTTGAAAAATCTAAAAATATCTGAAACATTCAACAATTTGCTCTTAGAATTGATTTTTCATGAAAAATAACAATATAATTATATATACATAAAAAAAGCAACTCTGAAAAATCTGATTTTTTGGAATGAAAGCTCTTTATATTGTCCCCAACTTGTGGAAAAAAATTTGTGAAAAGATCTGCAGCCATTTAAAAGTTATGGTGGAATCTTTGAAAACTAGGGTTTTGTCCCAAAATGATGCAAAACCTGTAACAAAAAGCTAACAAAACCTGCAACAAAAAGGATCCAACTCCAAAATTTCTCAATTTTTTAAAAAATATGTCAGGTTCACCAATGTAATTATGGAAAAAATATTATGGTTAATGCAATGAAGCATATAAATCAAACCCTAATAAAAAATGAAGCACAAATGAGCATAAAGACATAAAGCATTAAACAATATTACCAAATCTTCATGCTACCATTGATTCACCTCCATTGATCTTCTTCATTTTGCTTGAATATGATAATTTGCCTCAGATTTGAGTGTGCAATAATAATTCTATGACAAGTGACTAACAAAATATTGAAGATTGTTGTCTCACACTAGCATCATGTACTTGCATAGTATGTGTGGATGATAGATAGATGATAATAGATAGAAATGGATGAATGATTCAAGAATGATCTTGAAAACATAAGGATACTTGAAGAATCAACCCCTCAAATGGCTTATGAGAGGGTTGATTTATAGAAAAGGTCTGATTTGGATTGACGGATGAGATTGGATGTCAATAAGATGTCTTAATCAATGGCCAAGATTGAAAGTTGTAGCAAATACTAGGGTTAGGTGAAAATTAGGGAACAGACAAGAAATGAATGGCTGAGATTGAATTATAAAATAATTCAATCAAGGGCTGAAATTAAATGAGATTTCAAGAGATAAGATTTGATGTGGAAGATAAGGTTGGCACGAATAAAGAGGTGATAGGAGAAATTAAAGAATAAAAATTATTTAATCTAGGTGGCCAATGAATAATTAAACAATAAAGATATTATTTAATTATAGAGGAATGTGACAAAGGGAAATTTTGAATTAAATAATGATTTAATTCAAAATTCAAGAGAGTTGACCAAATTAAATAAATAAAACTTATTTAATTTATGAGAGAAGAGGCTAATGAATAATTAAATAATTAAAATAATGATTTAACTATAGTGGAAAGTGGATAAAAAAATTAAATAAATAAGAATTTATTTAATTTTAGAAAGAATAGGACTTAATTAGTGACGTAATTAAATAAATAAAATTTATTTAATTAATTAGAGAGGAATAAAGATAGAAATGAATTAATTAAATAATTAAAATTATTTAATTAATAGAAGAATTATGAGTTTAGAAAAGAATTAAATAATTAAAAATATTTAATTATGAAGAATGAAAGGGGAAATGATGAAGAATCTAAGAGTCTCATGCCTAGGACAATTTTTAGTGTCTACAGTGGACCCCTAGATCAATGGTCCCTAATTGGTGACGTGGTTGCATCTTGACCACTCCTTGCACTCCCCACTTGACCTTGATATTGATTAAAATATTTCAGCGGAGTGAGCAGGTTGGTGATGTGTGTCTCTGGTGGGAACTAGATGGGAAGCCAGATGATGTGATAGATGTTGAGGTGTAGCCAGGTTGTGTTGCCCGATTGTGTGATGGGTTGAATCACATTGATGTTTTGAGTCATGTGGTGCTAATGGTGATCGAGCGACCTAGATTTAAAGTAGTCTAAATCTAATGGTCGGCTTTTAAAGTTATGGGAAATGAGTGATAGGCGTTGGATCTTGGCGTGAGTAGGATAAATCGATGGACACAATTTAAAGTCTGATTTCCCAATGGTTAGTTGCTCTTGTTCATGGGTAAAGACTGCACAGTAATGGTGGATCAATTTCTTAGCTACCAGATCGACTCCAAATGGTTTTATATTAGATTCTTGTGCTTCTTCCAAGGACGAAGTGATTGCTGAGAGGTGCCATTTATTTCCTAAAGTGTTGCAGTGGTTATACTCTTTATCAGGTAAGTTCTCCTTGATTCTGATTTTAGATTTCATATGGGTGCCATGCTTGTTTTTAGAATGCCATCAATGTTGGAGTGTGCTCGAGATGTCAGGGGAATTCATGTCTTGTTGTTGCATTAATTTGGGGAGAAATTCTCTATAGACTATAGTTTGATATGGGTGCTTTGGTCCAAAACCCTAGTTTGGTTAGGGTTATTACTTTCAAATTCAAAATTGAGTTATGCCTACACTATAAAGGAAATTTTTACTGTTTTTGTTCAGGTCAGGACTTCTACTCTCCAACCCGAGTGATCCGGTGTAGTGTTTCCTCACCATATTTTATTTCTATGCTATTTGTAATTCATTTCTTTGAGTCAAGTTGAATAGGGTAAATCCTTTGGACATAGATAGGGAATGTAACATGCTTTGTAATAACAACAAATGACCACCATACAACATTTGTATTCTACTTAAATGTATATGTCAATCTGTATATTCTCCAAATATTATGTGCAGTATATTTTGAATCAATATAATCAATGGTTGTGTTGATGCTTTAAACACATTTGTTGTTTGAGTTATGTTTATGTTTTCCTATCATTCAATGAGTGTTATAATTGCTTGCATAGAGATAATGAGGGTATTGTAGTATAGTGTGGATAACTAAGTAACATGTTGATTGTCCTTTTGTTGGTTTCCTGCTGCAAGGTAGTAGGGTTATGAGAAGCCATGGTTGCTATGTTATAGGAATTTATTCCATTCCCGACTCCATGTGGATTAGGAACTAAACAAGGAGATTCACAAAGTGCGAAGCTAGGGAAGATTAAAAAACTTTTAATTCAAAAACATTTCTTATTTTCTTAGTTTATATTTTCTTTCATGTTTTCCCTTTCCACACTACCAGAAGCCATTATTAGTAGTGAAGGTTGTATTGATGAATTATCCCATTGAAGGCCTTCCACCATTGGAGTGTGATGATCTGCATTAATGTATAGGGATTCCCACCTTGGTCTTGTAGAGCCTAAAGTGTAGAGGAGAGGCTTGCCAATCAGTCATCTCCTATTTGTTGTCCACTGACCTAGGGTCTCTGAGTATAAGGAGCAGGTACCCTTTAGTAGATACTAGACTATCAGTTGAAAACATAGACAATTACAAAGGATTTTTTATATTTTACATTGTTGATGGAATTTTCTATATTTTTTTTAAGTGTTGTGTGTGGTCCATGAGTTGTCTTTGGATTTTGTAAAACACATACTTAAATGTTTAATGGTGTTAACACATGCTCAACTAACCTTGGGTGTTTACACTAATTATGAATATGCTTTGGTGTTTTTCAAAGTGTGTCATGAAGTGTGTATGTGGATTTAGGTTCTAGTTAATGTGTGATGTGGTCCTCATTCATTCCTCTCCACCGTAGGAATATTTTAGTTCCAACCTAATTTGAATTTGCATGCTTGAGATGCATAAACAACCTTGTAAATTATTTTAAAGGTTGAGGAAAGTATATATATGTGTTGAGTTGATGAAGGATTGGTGTGTGAAGTGTTGAGATGTGAAGTGAAAAAGTGCAAAATGTAGTATGAGCTTTAATACCTAAGACTACTAGAAGTAGTAAGCAGAATGTGTCTACATTCTTCAGAGAGAGTTTGAATGTTCTGGTGAAGTAGAGGTGGAGCTTTTCTATTTCTCTATGATGGATTTCTCATTGTAACAATCTTCTATCTTCTTCTTTCTAATCTGGTAGTGACCCATTGGTAGTGATACCTTCTTTCTTTTGGGAAGTGATCCCTCTGGTAGTGAACCTGTTGTATTCGGTCTTGTAATTTTACATTACAAGCTAATCCTCATTTTATTTTTCCCGTCTTGGGTTTTCCACATAAATCTAGTGTTATCATGTGTATGGCTATGTTTGCATTATTATTTCTCATGTTTATATTTTTTTTTAATTTATGATAAGGGATTAAAGGTTGTTAAGGGTTTAAGGATTAATGCAGATTTAAATGCTAATGATAGTTTTGATGTTTTAATGTATAACTGATTCACCCCCTCTTCTTAGTTGTCTTGTGTATTGAAAAATTGGTATCAAAGAAGGTTCCTTGGAAGAAAGCTTAATTACTTGATGTAGATCTGAGATGGAATACAAGAAAGAGGCTCATCTATTTGATGGATTATATTATGCATTTTGAAAGACTAGGATGAAAGGCTTCCTTATTTCTCTAGGGTTTGGTGTTTGGAAGTCTATTAAAACTAGATATACAATTCTTACAATTTTTTTGAATACTAATGATGAGATCAAGGCATATGAGAATAATGGAAAAGCAAGGTATGCTCTTTTGAGTGGTCTTTATAATTTAGAACTTGTGAAATTTATGAGTCTTAAAACTACTGGTGAGATCTAGAAAAAGCTAGAAAGTATCTACGAAGGAGATGATAAGGTCAAGCAAGAAAAGATGTAGAATTTGAATTCTAAATTTGACACCCTAAGGATGATAGAAGATGAAGATATTATAGGATACATGCATATAGTGGATGAAGTTGTCAATTCCATTAGGGGCTTTGGTAGAAAACTTGAAGAAGATGAGGTGGTAAAGAAGGTATTATGAACTCTTCCTAAATCTTATAGTCATAAGGTTTCTACTATTGGAGAAGCTCAAAATTTAGATCACTATTCTAGAGATTAGTTCTGTGGTGCTTTGAATACTTTTGAATTGAGAGAGTTTGGTCAAAGTAATTGAAGGAAAGAGACTACTTTTAATGTTGGAAAATAAAATAAGAATGAGGAATCTGACCTGGATGAGTTTGATGAGCTAGAAGCAAACCTTGTGAGGAGATTCAAAAAGGGCATTGGAAAATATAGAGGTAAGTTACCTTTCAAATGTTTCAATTGTGGAAAGATAGGTCATTATTTTTCAAGATGTCCAATCAAAATTTCAAATGATATATTTAAGGAGAATAAAGGTAAATCAATTAAGAGAAGTTATTATGTTAAAGAAGATGCCAATATATCTTATGATGAATTTGATTACTCGGATGGTGAAAATGATGAATGCTTATTTATGGCTATAAATTTTGGAACTAATTCTGATAACTCGGATAGATGTATGAATGAATTTTCTCTAGAAGTAGGTCATAATGGAACTATGGTGACTACTTTTCATGATAGACAGCACAAAAACTACTTGATTGCTGAAAATGGATGTTCAAATCACATGATAGGTGATAAAATTATGTTTTTTAAACTTGAAAATTTTGAAGGAGGTCTTGCTAAGTTTGGAGATGATGTATTTGATAAGATATGTGGAAAAGGATCAACGAATTTTGATGGAAATCATAATGCAGATGATTTTATTTATGTTAAGGGTATTCAACATAATCTTCTAAGTGTAGGAAATGGTATAATCTTGTATTTCAGGATGGTGGTTTTGAGATCAGGAAAGGATCCAAAACTCTAGTTGTTGTAGGAAGAAGGACACATGGAAATGTTCATCAGCTTAAGGGCGCTAATTATATGCTCTTTATGACTCAAATAAATGAAAGTTGGCTATGGCGTAGAAGAATGTGTCACATAAATTTTGTAGCCTAGTAAGAATCAGATCAGCTCAAGTTGTGAGAGATCTACCAAAGATTACTAAGCCTATAATTGTAGTTTGTAAGGAATGCTAGGTTGGGAAGCAAACAAGAAAAAGGTTCAATGTCAAATAATTTTCTATTGCAAAACTTTTGGAGTTGGTACATACAAGCCTTTGTGGACCTACAAGAACAAGAAGTTTTCAAAGTGATAGATATTACATGTTAATTGATGATTACTATAGAATGACTTGGGTGGATTTTATCAAAGAAAAATTAGAAGATATAGATAAGTTTAAGGAATTAAAAGGTATGGTTGAGAATGAAATGGATATAAAAATAAAATGTTTAATATTTGATAGAGGTGGAGAGTTCACCTCCAATGATTTTAATAGTTTTTGTGAAGATCGTGGTATAAACATACATCTATCAAATCCTAGGAATCCTCAACAGAATGGAATGGTGGAAAGGAATAATAGGACTATTCAAGAAGTAACAAGGACAATGATGAAGGAAGAAAATCTACCAAATGTCTACTAGAGAGAAGTAATTCATACTATAGTCTACATACTTAATAGAGCACGAGCAAGACAAACAATTCAAAGAATCCATATGAGTTGTGGTATGGAAGAACTCCTACTATGAAATACTTCAAAGTGTTTGGAAGCAAGTGCTATATCAAAAGAGATGAAGAAAATTTAGGAAAGTTTGATGGAAGGTCTAATGAAGGAATCTTCCTTGGATACTCTACAGAAAATAAAGCTTATTGATGCTACAACAAGAGGCTAAAAATGATTGTTGAAATTCCAAGTGTCAAAGCGGATGAAGACTTACATAAAATATTAGTGATGATAGATGTATATGAATTAGATGAGTCCTTTTGTAGAGTGAACCGTTGATTTTTGGCTCCCATGGACAACTCTTGCACTTCTAGGGTTTTTCACCTAAAAGGAGAGAGATAGGAGCAAAAATGCTAATGGTTCATTCAAATAATGTTATATGTGATGTTTTCTAACCTAAATTAAGTTAAATAAATGCAAATGACTAATCTGAATGAATGAAAATGAATGCAAAAGTGAAATTTAAGATATGTTTGAAAACACACTATGATATGAAAACAATGAAGTAAATGAAGAAATTATGCAGAATAGAAAGGAATAGGATGAATTTGAGTGCACTTGGATGAAAAGTGATGAATATGGAGTGTTCTAAATGCTTGTTGAAATTATTGATTTTTCATAGTGGGACTCATTCGCCTAGGGTGGCGAATTAGTCCTCCTCCTGGTGAAAAACTGTCAGAAGCAAGTTTCTATCTGTCGGGATCCAGAATTTGACAAAATTCAGATTTTCAGTCCTAAGGTGGGACTCATCACCACAAGTGGTGAATCAGTCCTCTCCCAAATTTCTAAAAAATTAGGAGACAACTCTACAACACCAGATCTAGAAATTACTACTTGTCGAGTTTTCAAAGTCAATTCTATAGAAAATGGACAAAAAACCTTCTCCAAGCTTGAAATAGACTTAAGTCGACTTGAAGCACCTAGTTGACTTGTAAACCAATATTCAACACCAAATTTTTTGTCAAATTTGCATACCTAGGTTTGAAAATAAATATGCAATAGGGGAAAAATGGTTTAAGGTTAGTGAATAGAGGTTTCCCTTGGTCAAACCCCACTTTTGGTAATCAAACCTTTAATAAAATAATGAAATGAAAAGGAACTATAAACTAACAACATGCAAATGCTATGAACTTACCAAATTCTTGTTGATGCAAGTCTGAAGTAATGTCAATGGCTACTTCAAAGTGCTTGAATATTTCTTGAAAAGATGTTGTAAAATGCTTGAATGCTTGAAATATGAGATGAAATGTGTGAATGAGTGAGGAGATGTAAAATGAGGTGAAAATCATATATTTATACACACTTGTGCCTTAGTTACCTGTTCATACCTCATCACAAGCCGACATCAAGTGATTTTGAATAAAATTCTGAAAGGAAATTTAAAATATTTTGAATTTGGTGCCAAGGGGGACTCATTCACCACCCATGGCGAATGGGTCCCACCTAGGACCTAAAAACAAGTGTCAGGAAATATGTTGTATTTAATATTCTTTGTCAAGATAGTAGTAAACAATACACTTAATTAAGCATATGAGAACATAAAAGGGTCAATTATAAAGCATGAAAAATGATAAATAGTGGATATGTGCTTAGTAAAGCATGAAAGCTTGTTACAAGACTATACAACACTTTGAAATAGGACTTGATTAGTGATGAAAAGGTGATTTTTAGGTGAATTGTGATAAATAGAGTTTAGAAGAATGTAAAAATGTCTTACAACACTTCACAACACCTTCACAAGACATCATTATTTGAATTTTAGTACCTAAGTAAGTATGTTCAAGCCATGTTGCAACATAAAATCAAAGCAACATAGTTCCAACACCATGAAACAAGACCTAAAAGGCCATGAAAAAGACAAGGGGTCATTTTTCTATGAAACATTTAGCCCCCACTTTAGTAATCAGATGAACTTGCTTCAAACTCACACTAAAGTAGCCATCAACATCAAGAGGAGAGTTCAAATGCACTTATGTTAGCAAGATGGAATGACAACAATAAAGAGGGATGATCAAGTCCCCAGGATGAAGATTCCATGGAAAACTAGACATAAGAACAAAGGAACACATAAGTGTTGAGAAGAATCAAATGAAGCTTTGATCGTCAATCCAACTAGTTGTGGATTAGATCTAGGCTGATTGTTTGAAAAAGAGAATGTGTACTCACTCTAGGGTGACATAACACATGCTGGTCCACTGGGTGAGAATGCCCAAATGTACTCACTATGGGACCATAGAGCTAGTTGTTCACTGGGTGAGAAAGCCCAAAAATGTAAGATACATATGCTAGTTGGTATGCATTTACAAACACAAAAGTGGTTGTGGGGAAAAGTGGGCTTCTCGCTCAGCCATATTAAAGTTATACCTGTTGATAACTTTAACAAGGCACCACAAAGAAAAATGCTATGAAAAAAAAGACAAAGTACCATAGTCATGCAAGTTACATTATGCAAGGTGGCAAAAATGTAAAAGATGTAAAAGAAGTTCAAAGGAGTCTTGTTCAGTTCATGCAAGGTCAGTCACTTAAGGAACATTGTGTCTAATGTCTCCAAGAGAGGACCAATCAAAAGATAGTATATTCACAGCTTAGGGGATGCAATGCATCGCGTCGGGCCACCAAGAGGAATGTAATATGCCAAGATAGATCATAATTATGAAGGATATTACACCCAATGTCATCCACAAAGTGACAAAAAAATCATATAAATGACAATGCTACACTAGGAACCAAGAATGAAAATGAATTATAGTAATGTATGCCCCCCACTTTAAAGGAATTTCTACACATCGTTTTGTGAGAAATTACTTTAAAGTAGAGAAGACAAGAAAACATAGAAAGAAAACAAGACATGAGAGCTAACTTGGAAAGTCCTATGCCAAGTCATATATTTCAAAGTTAGGCTACGTCATGTCAAGGAAAATGAAAAACAAAGAAAGGAAGTTTCCCCCCAGAAAATAAATCACACCAAACACATAAGGGATCTATGTTCGTTTCTGCAATGTGTTTATGAACAAGCTTGGAACTGTCATCATTCCCCAAAGGACATAGAACTGGAAGAATGACACAAAGAGAGTGAAAACAAAGAAAAATGAAAGTTTATTTTGGGTTAGCATGGAAGAGACATTGTGGTCTCGACCCTTTGCATCATCCCCAAAAGGAAAACACAAGTGAAACGAAAGAAAATGAAAAAGACAAAAGAAATTGAAAAATCTTTTGGGTCAACATGAAGGAGACATTTCAGTCTCAATGCCTTGCATCATCCCCAAAAGGAAAGCACAAAACAAAAAGAGAAAAAGACAAGGACTTTTTGGGTCAACATGGAAGAGACATAGGGTGTCTCTACGCTTTTTGTCATCCCCAAAAGGAGAACAAAAACCAAAAGGAGAAAAAGATAATGACCTTTTGGGTCAACATGGAAGAGACACATGATGTCTGTACACTTTGCGTCATCCCCAAAAGGATAACACACAAAAAAAGAGAGAAATAGAATGTACGACATATAGAAGAGAGATACAGATAGAAGTGTACAAAGAGAGGGAATATCAAATGTGTGATACAAGGGAACATGATACACACCTGAAAATGAAAAGAGAAAAGCAAAAAGGTTAGTTAGGCAAATGAAAGTCAACCATCTAATAGGTCATCCACTTCCCAATCATGTTTAGTGTAATGCGAGGGCAGTTGAATATCCAAAGGAAGAATTGCAAGCGTCGAACCAAGAGTTGTGCTAGGTTCTTCAGTTGGTGAAGAGGATGTATCATTTAAGCTCATTGTAGATGAAAATAAAGAATTTAAATCATTATGCACTTCTTCATCTATTTTTGCTATCATTGCATCATCATCATCATCATCATTATCAAGATTAATGAAAAAAGGAGGATGAAGGGTGATTTCTAAGGATGGATGGATCAAAAGTGGAGGTTTTTGGATTGGTTCACTTTGTTGCAAAGGTTGCACTAGATTGTCATGTGATAGGTCAGGAGAATGAGGGTGGTCATCTATTACTTCAGTCAAAGGTAAAGGTTGATTTTCTTTATCTTCTCCTATGCAAGATTGATGATCAAGGAGATGACAACGACACCTTCATTCCCTAGCACCATGGTTTCGTTTAATTCTATTTTGGAGTTGTTGAGGTGTAAGAGCAGATTGAGTTATCATAGGTTCTATAGACATGGAAAATATACCAACATACTTGATCCTAATTACTAACATCATTTCATACTGAATCACCTTCTCAGCTTATCATCACTCTTCATCCCTTAATTAAATAAATAATCATTTATCTGATTAAGTCATTCTCTCTTATTAATTAAATCAATCAATCTGATCTAGTTAACCCTATGTTTCTATTTAATTAAATAGTTTATTTTATTTGATTAAATCTCTAAAGTCACGTTATTAAATTAAATAAATTAAAAATTGTTTAATTTAATCTAACATTCATCCCCTTTAATTAAATAAATCAAAATCTTTATTTAATTAGTCTCTAAATCACATTGTTCTTATCTTTTGATTTAAATCAATTAGTCACATCATCTAATCCTTCATTAAATTAATTAACCCTTGATTAATTTAATTCTAATCCATGTCCCATCCTCTAGCTTTTTCCACTTGCACATGAAAATACATTTAATTCATTTATTAAATCCCTATTTTATCTCAACTTGGCATCTTTTGAGGAATATTCTTCCAAATTTGAAATCCATCCAAGTGGATTTGTCCTTCCAACAAGACATTTATTCCATCTTTCATGTCCTTACGCATTGAGCCAAGTGTCGTTTAAGACATTTTTTTTTCCCTCTTACATGTCATTTCACTATTTTCAAATTCCAGCTAATTGCATATATGGGCACATTCATCAAAATGTGCACATCCTTTGTCCATTCACATCTTGACAAGTGGCACCTCCTCATTGGGTGTTGAATGATCCCGCATTGCTTCATTTTGGGAATTCTTCCATCTTGTCTTTCTATAAATAATAGGTTTCTCTCCTCATTTGATCATCCACAATTTGAGCAAACTTACTATACTCAATTTCATCTTCAAGCACATCCATCTTCATCAATTTTATCAAGGTCTTAGCTAGGTTATGCATATTTTTCATCATGTAGCTCAAGTGAATCTTCAACAAAGTGGTTCAACCTTTATCACTCATCAACATTGCATCATAGGAGTTGGGAAAGGGCCAATTTTCACATCAAATTGGTACCAATTCCCCCATGGGATCAAGAGTTTGCTTGCTTAATTAGGATTTCATTGCTTTCTCATTGTGTTCTTCAATTTTATTTCCTATTTTGAGCATTGTTAATGGATTTCATGGGGAAAATTGATTCTCACTTGCATATGATCTAACTATGTGTTTATTTCTTGTGTTTTGTAGGTGCTAGGATTGGGGTTCTATAGGTTCATCTACTTTTGAAGAGGGCAGAACAAAAGAAACCGAAGAGGATGAATCAACCACTTTCTCTTTGGCTTTATACACTTGTTTAAGGCAAGAAGGCATGACAAGAGTGGCTTCATTCTCCCTTTGTCATTTAAATGATGGCAGGAAAGTATCAAGGGGTGGTTATTCAAGAGGTTGTATGTTTTGCTCAATGGTAGACTTAGGTTGAAGCATCGCTTTGTCTATGATAGGAGATGTGGAAGTGGACGAGGATGAGTTATGAAGAGACAATTCGGCTATATTTTTGGCTTTAAACTTTTGATAAGAAATGAAAAAGAAGTCCTTTAGAGGTGTGGGGTATGTGCAAGATCATCATGGAAAAAATAGGCCCTTAAGTGGAAAAAAATTCAGAAAAATCAGAGTTAGGCAACTTGACGTAAAAATTTTAATAAGTTATTTATATTATTTCAAAAATATGTAAGAATAGAATCTATAGAAAATTGAATATAGTTTCTAAACTACTAGGGTTTTAAAAAAAATCTATTTTTGAAAATTTGAAATTTCAATGCAATAGTACTTAAATTTTAGGGAAAAAATAAGTAGGTGTTTGTCTAACCACCCTAACCACAATAAAATGATAATATTTTTTTATAAGATTTTAGATATAAGTAGAGGACTTGTGTCTTGATGTGATACATATTTTTTTGTAATTTTTTTCTAGGTAAATAATTAATTATTATTTTTTATTACAACTTTTAAAAATATAAAAATTGTATGTCGACCACCTTAACTTGGTCAAAACTTCATGAAATTCAATTTTATTTTTTTAATCCTATAGTATGCAAAGATAGAATGTGACACATATTTTGGATTCAAAAAATGTCATGCCATTTGAAAGCTATAGATGTTTTTCAATCAGCTATCAATCAGAAATTTAGTCATAATTTGAATAGAAAATGAATAATAATTACTTATGTAATTCAAAGTAAAGCATAATTTATATTGGTGGAAAGTTGAGAATCTCCTTTAAAACTCTTTTCATTTCATCAATTTTGGGTAAAAATAAATTTGTCAGCCACATACCCATCATATTGCCACTTTTGGTCCATCATGATCCCGCACATACCATGATAGGTTCCATAGGTGTAGGCCAAAAGGCTTCTAATGAGAAATTACCTTTTGGAAGATAAAGGATTAAAGTCACTATGGTGTATGGTGACTATCTCATTGTCATGTGGAAACTTAAAACACTTGTGAACAACTAATGAGACAACTTTCATTGAGTGAAGCGAAGGGTGACCTAGCCACAAACAAAATTGGTCAGATTGTGAAAAAAATTGAAAATGTTACCTCCAAATTTTTTAGGTCCTATTTGTAAGGGTAGCACGATCAATCTGATCACAGGGCATGCAAAACTAGTATGTGTCTTAATCAATGTAGTTGGTTTATTATATTCATCTTGCTATAGCTCATGTAATACTAGAAACTCCTCTATGATCACATTCTCACCACAATCTGGATCTATTAATATTCCATTTGTGGGCTTATTATAGATTCTGCCAGCTATGTAAAGAGGACCATCAGGAAGTTTTTGTAGTATGTCTTTAGAAGAAAAGGTGATATCAAGATACTTATTGGTTTGGCCCTTATGAGGGATAACATCTATCATAGCTACTAGCTCATCCATAAGACTTTCCATAGTAATAGGGGGAGGTGTATCATGTTGTTCATTATTCGTGTCAACAGTCATTACATTAGTGGTTGAAGGTTCACTAGCCTTGAAAAATGAGGTAGTATGTTTAGGCATGGGATTAGTGAAAATTTGCAAATTCTAGATAGGGGGTGTAACAAACTTATTGCCTTGATCATTAACACCCATAATGGATAGATGGCCTAAATCAATGAGGTATTGAACTAAATGTTTGAGATGCTTGCAATGTTCAATTTCATGTCCATTCTGGTGATGAAAATGACAATACGCATTAGTTTGAAGGTGGGTGGTAAAGGTTGGTTTGGATCAAGCAGTCATACGGGTGGAAAAGTTAGCAGGCGTTGTTGAATTAACTGGTTCATTGTATTATGAAGGGTGTTAGGTAGGGGAGTAAATTGTCTCTTCAAGTCCCCATAGGTATAAGGCACCAGTTCTTTAACAGCTACAACTTGATTTGGAACGGGTTGAGTTGGTTGCGGTTGAGGTTGAGGAGGTAGATTAAACTGCAAAAAGCCTCTATTTGGTTTGTGTAAGTTTTGTTGGTTATTTTGGTCTTGATTTTTGTGTTTAGGTTTGTCTACTCGGTTAGAAGTGGATTTTGAATCACGACTTGAAACTGAATTATGGTATTCACACAAGGTTGTGCATAAATGCATAAATGAAGGGAATTTCATCATTGTTAATTTATACTGAAGGTGTGTGTGAAAGTTTTCAATAAAAATATTTTGCAGATGTACATCAGGAATCTTGACATCAATTTGAGCATACACAAATTGGTATCATGAGATGAAATCCATTACTTTTTTATCTATGTTTTGTCTAAAAGACATTGTATTTTTAGGTGTCATGTGAAATTGAAAGTGATTTATGAAAGCATCCACCAATTCATTAAATGAATAGATGGAATGATTAGGCAAGTTGGAAAACCATTCTAAGGTAGTGTCTTTCAAGGTCCTTAGAAATATTTTGGCTAATAGTTTATCATCAAGGGCGAAGTCACTACACAAAGTTGTATAGGAAATAACATGGTTTACAGGGCCTCCTTTTCCTCCATATTTCTCAAACCAAGGCATTTCAATCCCTTGTGGCATCGGGGTATGTAATATTTCTAAGGATAAGGGGCTACCACGGACATGATATGTAAGTGGAGCAGATTGTCCTTGGCTAATGGTGGAAAGTTGATGTTGCATAGATGAATTGGTGCTAAGGAGTTGTGTAAGAAGAGGATTGGGGTATGTGGGTTGAGGTGGAAGGGAAAATGGTGATGGAGTGTAGGTGATATGAGGTGAAGTGAAAGGAATACTATGAGGTGTGAAGGTTGTGGAAGGTACTTGTGATGCCACAAGAGAAGTAGGAATGCTAATGGAAATCGGGAAAGAAGTAGCCTGATGCATAGTTGTATGGACTTGTCGATTGGTATAAGTTGGTATGGAAGCTATGGCTGAAGAGGGAGGAAAATGATGTCCTCCTTGGCTTACAGGAATGGTTATAAATTAGGTATTATAAGTGGCATGTTTATTGTAAATCTCAGAAATATTCTTCATCACTTGCAAGCCATCATCACTTTCAATCAAGCGATGAAGATTATCAATGGCAAGTATGGCAGTTTGGGAAATGTTTTCAATTGACAAGTCTTGTTGTAAATGTGAAAATTCTTCATGAATACTAATGACCTTGTCTTGAGGAAGAGAGTTGTTTTGGTTGTCAATATTCATTGGATGAAAAGGTGAAGGTATATAAGTGGTATTGTCAGATCCTAATGCACAATTGTCCATACAAGGAGTAGGAGCTCTTGAGATCCCAAGATCCACAATGAAAGTGCTATCATGGGAAGCCATGAGTCTAGAACTTCTTCTCACTAAAGTATTATCAACGAGGCACCAAACAATCATACAAGTACCACAAGGGAGGGGTGAAGCAAATGCAAACTAATCTAAGAGTTTGAAATGCAAATAACAAAAAATACTGCTAACTTTAACTGAGATCTAACTATAGAAAAAAAAATGTAGACAAATGTCAAAAAAGTGATAGAAATGTTGTTTAACAAGTACAGAGGGATTGATTCACCCTGGGTGGTGAATGAGTCATAGTATGCAATTTTTTTGTATTTTTCATAAATTTTAAGATGATTTTAATGTCCTACAGTTCATGCAAACAATGATGTAGAATGCGGATTTTTATTTTTTTCAATGAGATGTAATGAAAAAATGAAATCTAAATGAAGCTTTCACTAATGCAAGATAAAATGTCCTAAAATTAAAAAAAAAAACAATGTACTAATTGAATGTTAATGCAAATGCAAAATAGGATGCAATATGTAAATGAAATAAAAAATGCATAGTGCTCAAAAGTCGGGTTCACCAAAATGAACTATTGATTTTTTGCTCCTATGGAAAACTCTTGAACTTCTAGGGTTTTTCACCTAAAAGGAGAAAGATAGGAGCAAAAATGCTAATGGTTTATTCAAATAACGTTGTGTGATATTTTCTAACCTAAATGAAGTTAAGGGTATGTACAGGATCATGATGGGCCAAAAAGTAGCAATATGATGGGTATGTGGCTGACGACTATTTTTTTACCCAAAATTGATGAAATAAAAAGGGTTTTTAAAGGAGATTCTCATCTTTCCACCGATATAAATTATGCTTTACTTTGAATTTAATAAGTAATTATTATTCATTTTCTATTCAAATTACGACTATAGTCCTGATTGATAGGCTGATTGAAAAACATCTATAGCTTTCAAATGGTATGACATTTTTTGAATCCAAAACATGTGTCACATGCTATGCTTTGCATACTATAGGAATAAAAAAGGAAAAATTGAATTTCATGAAGTTTTGACCAGGTTAAGGTGATCAAACATAGGAGTTTTTATATTTTCAAAAAAGTTGTAATAAAAATTATAATTAATTATTTACTTGGAAAAAAATTACAAAAAAATATGCATCACATCGGGGCATGAGTCCTCTACTTATATCTAAAATATTATAAAAAAATATTATCATTTTATTGTGGTTAGGGTGGTCAGACAGACACCTACTTCTTTTTTCCTTGAAATTTAAGTACCACTGCATTGAAATTTCAAATTTTCACCAAATAGATTTTTTTTTAAACAAACCTTGTAGTTTAGAAACTACATTCAATTTTCCATAGATTCGATTCTTACATATTTTTGAAATAATATAGATAAATTATTTAATTTTTTACCTCAAGTTGCCTAGCTCTAATTTTTCTAAATTTTTTTCCATTTAAGGGCCTATTTTTTCCATGATGATCTTGCACATACCCTTAACTAAATGGAAATTGACTAATCTGAATGAATGAAAATGAATGCAAAAGTGAAATTTATGTTATGTTTGAAAATACACTGTGATATGAAAACAATGAAGTAAATGAAGAAATTATACAAAACATAAAGGAACAGGATGAATCTGAGTGCACCTAGATGAAATGTGATGAATCTGGAGTGTTCTAGATGTTGATTGAAATTACTATTTTTTCACAGTGGGACTCATTCTTCTAGGGTGGCGAATTAGTCCTCCTCCTAGTGAAAAATTCTCGAAAGCAAGTTTTTGTTTATTGGGATCTAGAATCTAAAAAAAATTAGATTTTCATTCCTAAGGTGGGACTCATTCGCCATAGTTGGAAAATCAGTCCTCTCCCAAATTTTTGAAAAATTGGGAGACAACTCTGCAACACCAGATCTAGAAATCATTACTTGTCAGGTTGCCGAAGTCAATTCTACAGAAAAAGGATAGAAAACCTTCTCCAAGCTTGAAATAGACTTGAGTTTACTTGAAGCACCTAGCTGACTTGTAAACCAATCTTCAACACAAAAAATCTTATCAAATCGACATACCTAGGTCTACAAACAAACATGCAATAGGGGAAAACTGTTTTAACATTAGCAAATAGGGGTTTTCCTTGGTCAAACCCTACTTTTGGTAATCAAACCTTTTATAAAATAATGAAATGCAAATGAATGATAAACTAACAACATGCAAATGCTATTGACTTACCAAACCCTTGATGATGCAAGTCTAAAGTAATGTCAATGGCTACTTCAAAGTGCTTGAATAGTGCTTGAAAAGATGTAAAATGCTTGATTGAGTGAGGAGATGTAAAATGAGGTGAAAATCACATATTTATACACATTTGTGCCTTAGTTACCTATTCATACCTCATCACAGACTGACATCAAGTGATTTTGAATAAAATCCCAAAAGGAAATTTAAAATATTTTTAATTTGGGGCCAAGGGGGAATCATTCGACACCCATGGCAAATGGGTCCCACCTAGGACCTAAAAACAAGTGTTGGGAAATATGTTGTATTTAATGTTGTTTGTTAGGATAGTATTCAACAATACACTTAGTTGAGCATATGAGAGCATAAAGGGGTCAATTATAAAGCATGAAAAAGGAAAAATAGTGAAGATGTGCCTAGAAAAGCATGAAAGCTTGTTACAAGACTTTACAACACTTCGAAATAGGACTTGATTAGTGATGAAAAGGTGATTTTTAGGTGAATTTTGATAAATAGAGTCTGGAAGAATGTATAAATGTCTTACAACACTTCACAACACCTTCACAATACATCATTATTTTAATTTTAGTACCTAAATAAGCATGTTCAAGCCATGTTGGAACATAAAATCAAAGCAACATAGTTCCAACACCATGAAACAAGACCTAAAAGGCCATGAAAATGACAAGGGGCCATTTTTATATGACACATAGAGAAGAGGAGAATGATGGTAACGACAAAGAATTGTAGGTTGAAGATGAAGAAGCTCTAGAAAGGATCCCTAAGACTACCAAGAATATGTTGCAAGAATGTAAAGATTTAAGGTGTTGTCATTGATTTCAACTGATCAACTGGTTATCAACTAGTTGTTGTTGGTTGTATATGTCAAGGATATTGAGAAAATTGTAATGAAGATACGTTTCAGGTGTTTAGTGGTTGCTTCAAGTTTTGGTCTTGATTTACTCCTATGTTTGTGCAGTTTAGACATGTTTTTCATGGTTGTTAGAAGATGATATATCCATATTTTTGGTCATTGATTTGTTGTAAAGTGCAAGTTGTGTTCACTAGTTGTGAGTTGTGCTTCTTTGTGTTTCTGGTTGAGGTCTGAGAGAAATGTTGTAGGTTTGGATTTCTCTTTGATGAATTCTTATGAATTGTAGTTCAAAAGCTGAGTTGCCCTGATTGTATTGAAGATAATTTTTACATTTGGAAAGTTCATGCTTAATGGTTCTATGTTTTCTACACTAGTTGGACTAACCTTGTGTGAAATACTATTTTCAAGGTTGATGAAGTATGTGTTTGGGTTGCCCTCATTATAATTACACCCTAGGATGTTTTGGCACCAAACTAATTTGAATTTGGATTTGGATGGATGACTTTAGATATGTTTCAAAGTTGAAGATGGTATAAATGCAAGATGAGTTAAGTGATAGAAAACATACAAGAGCAAAGAAGAAGAGTAATAAGAGAAAAGAGAAACTACATATTGGTGTGACATTGATTCTATTTCGTAAGTGTGTGTGTTGCGAGTGTGGAAGATCAGTGTGAAGCTTAATGCTGGGTTTACAAATGTAGTGAGTAGATGGTGAACTCTATCATTCATGCAAGTAGATCAAGTGATTGTGGTGGAATCCTTTGTTGCATTTGGATTGTAGTGTCCTTGTAACAAGTCTTCTTTCTCTTCTTTGTATCTTTGTGGTAGTGATACACACTCCTCTTGCGAATGGTCTGAGTACACCTGAAGAGATCAAAGCACATGAAGTGAATAATAAGGAAAAGTACATCTTGAAGAATAGTCTAGTACATTTTGAGTTGATTAAGGTTCTGAATTTGAAGATGGCTAAGGAATTTTGGGATGCTTTGGAAAGAGCGCATGATGGTGATGAAAGAATCAAAGAGGAAAAATTAAAGAACTTGGAAACACATTTTTCTCTTCTACATATGTCTGAAGATGAGAATGTTAAAGCTTATGTATAGAGATTGGATGAGATAGTGGTTGGAATGTGAGGACTTAGTGCTACTATAGACAAAACTAGAATCATAAAGAAGATTCTCATAAATCTTCTTGATGCTTATAGTGAGAAGGTGAGTGCTATTGAGTAGACTATAGATTATAAGACCTATACTAAGGATCTGATCGAACTGCTAAAAAATTTAATGTTCAATCTCAAAATTCTTCAAAATTTTGGTTAAGTTTGTATTTGAGGGCTTAGGGTTTTCTCAAAATTCTTCAAAACTAGAGGAAAGAGCAAGCATTAGCTAGTCAGGAACTAGGATCGATGTTGGTGAGGGCAGTGGTGTTGAGTTGGCAACGACTAAGTTGGAGGTAAGGGTGGGAATTGGCTAAGTGGCAACAAGGCATGTTGGAAATTAGTAGGTTGGCCCCTCCATGGTGTTAGATTGTATTTTTTATGTTAATGGGTTACCTGGAGCTTTGTCTTAATACCCATGTTGCTATGTACAACCTTTTTTTTTATTAATGTATTTTCACAACTTTAGCTACATCTTACTGATAAAAAAAAAGGTTGATTTAGTTTTATTCAATTGATTTTCTTATAATTAAAATTTAATTGTGGGAAAAATGATATGTTTTGATATGTTAATTTACCAGTGTTTGTAATATTATTTGTATGTCATTATATCAATTATTTGATGGCATTTAGATAATTGTTTCAATATACAATTCAATTAGTTGTTAAGTATTATATCTAATATTTTTACTATTTTTAGTTGCTTCTAAATATTCAAAACAAAACATGAAAATCAAAATAACTTGTAGTGTTTGGTATTAATGATGCTCCTTTCTCATTTTTATTTGTCATACTGTCATGATTGAACTATGTCATCTACAACCTAATATACATAGTGTTTGTAGCATCATTTCTTTAAACCATTTCATTTTATTGATTTAAATTTGAGTGAACAAAGAAATCTTGTTTAATAAATAAAGTAGCAATTTAATACTATGTAAATGAACAAATGAATTATAGTTTGGTGCCGGTATTGGCATGGTGTGATGGTTTATAGGTGGCATTGTTGTTCTTGCCACCAAGGTTCAAACCCCATTGGGGTGGTATTGTTGAATGGTTGTATCCGGTTCATAGCTCCGGTCAAAAGCGTTTACCCCTTGAATAAAAAAAAAAAAAAGAATTATAGTTTGGTGTTAATTAAATTGTTACCATATAACTTTTAATAATTTTTTACTCAATTAAAAGTATGCATTTAAAACACAAACCAAACCATGTCTACATAAATAAGAACTTAATCAAGCAATTCTTCCCTTAGTGGGTAGGAGAAAAAAAAAATGAGGTCCTTAAAAGTGATACATATCTAGTTTTAACAATTCATATTAAAACTTAGAAAAATATAAATTGCATATTTATTACGCTTATATTATATGGATGCATGTATGCAAATAGTTTTGATAAAATAAAGAGGTTCATAATATTTAGGTTTTTTGAAGGGTTGGGTAATTTATTCAAACATTGGATATAATTTGTGCCAGAGATTTAAAAAACTTAATTAAATAACTTAAATAAAAAATATAATAAAATTTTATTTTATATGCATATGAATCCAATGGATGGATTTGATTGACTCTTGAAGACTTTAAAATGAATTGTGAGGCAAGACTCAAACCTTTTTAAAATAGATACTCCTGAATGATGGCAACCACTATGGACTTCCATTTAGTAATTGTAGTCTTTAGTGAGATATTGGGGACAATAAATTGTCTCAATGAGTCCAAGTATTTGGCTAGAGTAATATATCTATCTCGTATAGATAGATGTATGTCCTAGGTGGATAGAAGAATGCTTTTCATATATGGGTGGATGTCTATCTCATATGAATAGAATAATGCATGAATATATAGATGTTAGAAAACATTAAAAAAATATTGAAAGTATAAAATCAATTGTTTAAAGTGTTATAATCGTCAGAAGAACATATTTTATATGAAAACTATTATAAACAAAAAATCAAGAATATTCAAAACTTTAAAAAAAAAAATCATATCTTCTTAAAAAATATTAAAATATTTCACATACAAATTAAATTTTATGAAGTACAGAAAGATAGGAAATATATAATTTTTAAATATCAAGAATATTCATAACTTTCTATTCAAATTTAAAGATTTTAAAAAATTATTTTAAAATAAAATAAAAATTTATTAAATAATTTAAAAAATATATATAATTTTAATATTTATCATTTTTTTAACACGTAAAATAAACTGAATGTATTAACAAACTGTCAAATATCTATATTTCATACGGCCATCAAAGGACCTAGTTTTTTATTCTTCAAAAAGTTTTCCTTTTGAAAACTTAAAATAAATATATATATATATATATTCTTAACTACTCTACCATTAAAAATCCTCACATCATATCCTGCACTTCCAACGAAATTGCCCCTTAAGTGACAACACATAACACAGATTGCTATCATATAAACTAACTACTTGTCGTGGGGAGTAAGAAATCTATAAAAGCAGACAAGTTCTTCCTGGAGGCAACTTCTGACCACTTCCCTAATTTCCTCTGAAAGCGAAATTTGAAAGATTGATTCAATGATTATACTACAGGCATCCCTACAAAATCTTGAGGGAGAGGGCCCGAGCTTTGCTGCCCCAATACGCCATCTCCGGTCATAAATAACTAGAAAAAAATTAGGAGTCAGCTCTGATGGTAAGTTAGAAACTTTATGCATGGGAAGTATTCAATGCTTCATAGTTAAGCAAAAATTGAAAAAACTGTTAGAAACGCACGAGGACGGTTTTAGAGTCCTAAATTCAACCCGCTCTAAACTAAAAGTATTTCTTTGTGTACGATTTCTGTAATATTTATACATATTAAATTTGTAAAAATATTATAAAATATTAAGTGATATTCCTGGCCTGGTTACTGTGTGAAACGATTTGCACGCATGCGAAGTCCATGGGTAATTTCTTAATTCTTATAGTTAGTTAAACATTTCATGCAATTTTACATCAATCTCACGCGTCACTTTCACAAGCATTGTAATTCAAATTCGCTGTAGAAAAAGGCAAAAGTACGTAATGTCCGAGCTCATTGTATGCAATTTCCACGATGACCACCATTTCTAATGTCATTTTGCATTGCTTACGACTTCCACGACAATAAGAGTGGTGAAAGCGCGTGAGGAGGCTTTACCTTTCTGGAATCCTACTAAATGGGAACATACTTGCGTGTAATCATGCTAACAGCAAGTGAAGCAAATTAATATTAGGATGTCTGACCTACTATTTGTATGGCGCAACTTGCAATGGTTGTTAATCGAACCGTAAGTCAAATATCCATAAGCAATTAGCTTTATTTAGGAGCATCTTCCAATCAAATTAGAATCATTGGTGATACAATGACTGATTAATGACTGATTGGGGAGAAAGATAGAGATATTGAAATATAGATGTAGAAGGAGAAACAAATGATATATAAAGAGAGGGGGAGAGGGTTGTATAGATAGACACAAAGGACATGGATGGAAGAGAAAGAACGATAGAGGGAGAAAGTGAAAAAGAAAAAGAAATGGAGAGAGGAATGGAGAAATAGAAAGTCCAAGAGATATAAAGAGATAAAGAAGAGAGGGAGAGATATCTTTGAGAGAGATAGAGAAAGAGGAGAGGGAGAGAAAGGGGAATGGATTTGCTATTATTTGTTATAGTTTTTCTTCACTTCAAAAATATGGTAATATCTATTAATATATATAATCGTGTGATAGTGGAAGCTTATTTGCACTGCTAACCTTCATCGATATCATTATTAGTAATAAATAAATTAAAACGAAAAATGAAAAATGTACTTCACACCAAAAATACTTAAAAATTAAACAATATATTTATGAACTATAAAAATTATGTGTCATTGCATCGATTCAATCCAATGAACCATGCAAATTTATTATAATTTGTATGTTGCCAACTATTTCTTTAAAGTCAATCTCACAAAATTTTCATAAGTTACTATTGCATACTCAATACACATATTGGCACAATTGAGTCTTCAAGGAAAGATCAAAGTTAAAATAATGAAGAATTTTCCTGTGTGTCAAAGTCATCAAACAATGACACGTCAAACAACTTCATTAGATACTTTGTAAACCATGTTTCAATAACAAGCATATGTCCCATAATATACTCGATGTCTTTGTAATACCCCACTTGAAGCACAAGGAAAAACCTAACAAAACTAGATTGTTTTAAAAAAACACAATCACTACACCAAAGATATGTCATCAGCATGTAGTACTTTCACAATGATGTGCACATAATTTGACCACATGAACATAATGATACAAGGATGAAAACAATAAGATGACCCCAACATTGCATAAGAAAGGTGGAAACAACATAATACTGACCAATTGTGAGACAAATCCACTATGAAGAACAAGAGAGGCGAGAAAGAGAACATCCCCAACATGATGATTGGTTAAACCCATGACCGTGTTCTCTCGTAACTTGACTCTAGAATAGGATGAGGGAATCATTGTCCTCAAATCACATCTAAACTAACTTAACCAATCAACACAAGTACAAACCTTCACCAAAGGATGCCAAACCAAGAGATACATACTCTCCACTAACTCAAATAACAATAGTCACTTCCATACAAACCACATAAATGGAATGGTATTGTTGTACAACATGTCAAGACATAAGAGGAATATTGTGAAATCTAACAAGAAAAACCATGAAGTTTGACAACCTTCCCAAGACTTCACAAGACAAGGTGCACTATCTCCCTAACCCTAGGTTTTCCAAATGAAAAACTTCATAAGATTGCATGTAAATAGATGCAAGATAACCCACAAGTCCTCAATAAAGACTCATAAGGAAAGGTTTTGAACATAAATAGACCCCTCATACTGTGATGAAAATCTTTTGTTTACATGGTTTACCCATCTAAGGTCTTGAAACAAAGAGGAACTAACAAAATAAAAAAGAGAGAAAATTTGACTAGGTTTTGTTGTGTTATGGAGACAAATCAAACTCAAATGGGAAGATATTCACCAATATTTTGTTTAATTTTGTGCATCTATTAAATATTTATGTTGCACTTGTATTTAGAGGAGTGGTTACAAACAAATAGTAAATGGTGGAAGTGAGATCAATTATAATTATACAATATAAAATTAATAGATAGTTGAAAATATTAAATGTAGCCAGTGCCCAAAAGAAAATGTGTTATTGGGTGCATGAGTAAAAACCAATGGCTACACTTCATTTGTAACTAATGGTACATGTATGCGAGCATATACAAACACTCGCTAAAGAGTTTTGTGGGTAGTAGGTCGTGAAAAAAATTAGCAAAAAATTATAGTTTTGTGGCTAGAAAAATGCAGGAAGAGCTACGGGTACATGCAACAAAGGATATGTAAAAGTAGTAGTCGTAAAACATGGAGAAAAGCATTGCTATAGGTTGAAGTGGTTGCTGACAGTTTTGTAAGAGTTATTTGTTGGAAGTTTAATATATATTGGACCCTCTTGTTGGTGGTTATAACCCACTTTTGGGTGAACCACATTAAATCTTGATGTTGTTCTTTTTGCTGCTCTAATTTTTTTTGTGTTGTATTTCTCTGTTTTATTGATTAAATATACATTTAACTGATAGATATCTATATGCATTTAACTGATAGATATCTACCTTATAACCCTAACAAGTGGTATTAGAGTGGGTTATGGTTAGTTATCCTCTGCAAGAAGATCTCGCGGCTAAGTGGGAGTCTCACGGTTGTGTGGAAGTTATGGCAAATGAGATAAGTTGAAGATAGACAAATTTAATGGGAAAAACTATCAGTTATGGAAAATGCAGATGGAGGAATATCTCTATCAGAAGGATTTATTATGGCAATTGGAAGGGAAATCCAAGAAACCCTTGGCTCTATCTGGTGGGGATTGGGATATTTTGGACATAAAGGCTCTTAGTAGTATTTTTTTATGCTTGGAATAATTGATGGCATTTAATATTACAACAAAAAAGACAACTAAAGAGTTGATGCAAACCCTGGAAAAACTATATGAAAAGTATTCAGCTTTGAATAAGGTATTTCTTATGAAGCATTTATTTAATATGAAAATGGTAGAAGGTGGGTTAGTTGTTGATCATTTAAATGAGTTTAATACAGTTTCCAGTAAATTAACTTCAGCAAATGTAAACCTTAATGAAGAAGTTAGGGCTCTTTTGATCCGTTGTTCTTTGCCCAAAAGTTCAAATAGCTTGGTAATGGTGATTAGTAATTCTGTTTCTAGTTCAAATACACTAAAATTTGCTGATGTTGTTGGTGTTATTTAGAGTAAGGAAATTTGTAGGAAAAGCTCAAGTGGTTCATCCACATCAGGTAGTGTTTTGAATGTAGAAAGAAAAGGTAGAACAAAGGAGAGAGGAAATAATTCTAGAGGTTTTCGAAAGTCATGAGAAAAATCAAAAGACAAGAGGTCCCAATCTAGAGACAATGAGGATTGTTGGTACTGTGGTAAGCCGGGTCATTTAAAGAAAGACTGTTGGTCTGGAAAAATAAAGGAGACAAAAGGAAGGAAATAAAGAGGAAAATTTGGTAAGTAATAAATCTAATGAAGATGCTTTGATTCTTTCCCTTTATAATGCTGATGATTCTTGGGTGTTAGATTTAGGGGCTTCATTTCATGTTGGGCCCCATAGAAGTTATTTTATTGATTATGTCCAAGGGGATTTTGGGCTAGTTTATTTGGGAGATAATGAACCATGTCAAATTTTTGGAAAGGGAAGAATCAAGATTAAGTTGCAAAATTGGAATCATTGGCTACTACATGAGGTAAGGCACATTACAAGGTTAAGAAAAAAATTAATTTCAGCAAGGAAACTAGATGATGAAGGTTGTGTTGTTACATTTAGTGATAAGAATTGGAAGGTTAAAAAAGGTTCCTAGTGGTAGTAAAAGGTGTGAAATTAGGAAACTTATATCTTTTTATAGGTCATATTGTTCCTTGTACTTTAGCTATTGCATATAAAAATAAAATAGGGGAGTTGCTAGAAAAAAATCCTACAACAATTGTTGTAGGTTTTGTAACAATTTTAGGAATAGTTTTGCAAGTTTGCAGACAAAAGATCAAACAGTTGTTGTGGGTGAAACAACACTATGTAATAATAGACTTGGGCACATGAGTGAAAAATGTATGAAAGTTATTCATTCTACAAAAAATTTACCATTTCTAAAATGCATTAATATGGATTTCTATGAATTTTTTTGAGTATGGTAAACAAAAGAGAGTAAATTTTATCAAGGATGTGAAACAAAAGAAAGATGAGAAATTGGAGCTTGTGCATATGGACATATGAGGACCAGCTCAGGTATCTTCTCTCAGTGGCTCTTGATATTATGTTACATTCATAGATAATGCAACTAGGAAGGTATGGATTTATTTTCTTAGGTAGAAATCTGGTGTTTTTCAAACATTTAAAATTGAAGAAGCTTGGTTGAAAATGATATGGATAAAAGGTTAAAATGTCTCAGATCTGATAATGGTGGTGAGTATTGCAGCAAATATTTTGAAGATTATTGTTCTTCTACTGGTATTCGTAGGCAGAAAATGGTTCCAAGGACTCCACAAGAAAATGGAGTGGTTAAGCCCATGAATAAGAAAATAATGGAGTGTGCAAGGAGTTTGAGATTGCATGTTGGGATGCCTTTAAACATGTGGGAAGAGGCCATAAATACTATTGTTTATTTAATTAATAGAGGACCCTCTAATCCTTTGGGTTGTGGTATTGTAGAGGAAGCATGGATGAGTAAGAAGGTGAATTATTATTTTCTCAAAACCTTCGAATGTGAAGCATTTGCACATGTTGATTCTAAAAGTACAACCAAGTTAGAAGATAAATCAAAGAAATGTATATTTTTTGACATGGCATTGATAAATTTGGCTATAGGCTTTTGGACTATGAAAATGAAAAAATTGTGAGAAGCAGGGATGTCACATTCAATGAGAAAGTGTTGTACAAAGATGAGTTGCAATAGCATGAGGAGAAAGAAAATGATTATGTAGTACTAGATGACACTCCAAATAATGATGCTCAAGTGATTTCTCATGCTCTGCAACAACAATAACAACAACAAATACCACAAAATCCAGTGAGTGTTAAACAATCTTTGTAGACATGTAAAATTGACCTTAACACCTATCACACACCTTAAATGACATTTTCACATCATTGGCATCAATATCATCGAATATCATTGCATTTCACATCAAAAGCATCAAAAATCATAAATTTCCCCTATTAATTAAATAATATGACATTATACTAGTGCACCTTGTCTGGGATCTAGTAATAGGTCTATAGCTCATACACCCACTTTAAAATTAGGTACGTTCAAACAAGTCCCACTAGGCATGCCAGAAAAAGAATTGTTGATGCCTAAAATTCCTAGGCAAACAACCTTATGGGAAACTCAATTAATGGGTAGACCAATTGCACTAAACTAAGTGACCTCTAAGTTTTAAAGAAGCTAGATCTCTTGCATTTGGAGGGTTAGAAGGGGAAAAGGAAGTAGATATATAAAATAAAGTATAATATAAGGCGATGCACCAAGAACTAAGTATATAGGCATTGAAAATCTTCCTTTCGAATGAAATTTAAGGGTCTATTCAGTAGTTTGCGTGTCTGAAATTAACAGAAAGAATAGATGAAAAACCAAAGTTTATCAAATAACATAATATAACTTCCATATTCATTCACTGAACAAGAAGAGTGCAAGACATGATCCAAATCAGCAAATTTATATTGAAACAATGGAAGTCTTGTAGATAAACTACTCAATACAATAAATAGCAGAGTATAATGTCTTATCATTTAACTAAGAAACAAAGAGGCTGAACAAATTCACACAATTTGTGAGTCTTAATACAATAATTAAAAACAATACAAAGGTCTATAGTCTTTTTCACTTTTTTCTATGATTTTCCAACCCTTTTTCAGAGAGTTGAAGCAGTATATATAGATCTCTCCATCGCTTGAAAGCCAATAACCAATAAAGATTCCCTGAGCATGGGGTATGTCACCCATCATAATGATTCTCTAAGGCTGTTTCAACAGAAAGATTCTGAAACATGGTATTCAGTCGCCTCAAACAAAATGGGCCCTTCTGCAATGATGAATGTGGTCTAAAAGAGAAATTAGAAGAAATCTCCAAATGACACATGTCACCTTACCACATAGTTGGTTAGGACATGTTGCACAACGATGGGGCTTCACATTCATTCATCCTTCCCTTGTGATAAAAATCCACATGGAGAAGACCTGTGGTGTAGAAAATGCATAAGCTTTGATTGAGGTGCCCATCCAAAAAGGTTCCCACAGCAAGATGTAACGTGGCACATGGGTGGATCTTGGAGGAGAAGCAAAAGAGAGGATCCTCAAAGGCTTACGTTGTAGACATGTGGCCTAAGAGTGGAGCTAAATTAAGGAGAAGCAAAGGAGATAAAACCTTTAAAGGAATGCACTGCAAACCTTTTTTGTTGACGTCCATTTCTGTTGGGTTTTTACCTTCGTTTTTCTACTTTTTACACTCACCGCATTAACACGGTTCTATGTATTAGGTAGTAAAATCATAGAAAATTCAAATTTAGCTTAAAATTTTGGTAGGTTTTTATTCTACAAGATCTAAGGTTAGCTTGTGATGTTGTAATTTTGGTAATTATTGCATTATTGAGTATAAATACAAGCTTATTTCTCTCATTTCATCCTAACCTAGCATTCAATCATTCATGCACATAGTTCACAAGACCATTTGAGCATCCATAAGAGCATTCAAGGAATTTTAAGCATAGGTTATCAAGCATTCAAGAGATCCTTCAAGTGTCTTCCATCATGTCAAAGTGTAATGACCTACCACACGAACCCTAAGGGACAACAAGAACTCACAATAAAACCACAATTTTTTTTTTTTTAAGTGAAACATAACATATAATGAACATATACAATCAACAGATATATTGTAGTTAAACATATACATCATATACCATTCCCTTTGGGGTACACATGACAACATTACTATCCATAAACCCATACCATGACGATGATTAACTAACAACGAGTATTCCACTTAACAATTACATAGAATTGCCAACCGATGATCAAACATCCACAACATAATATAAATAAATTCATCTATCACATCTATGAACATAATTATTAATATTTCCATAGATACAACACCTTTAAGGGTTGCATACTATGAAACGATAACACATAATAGTACCAAGTATCTATATACATTTTATGAATGACAAGCATCCATCAGAGATCATAAATTAAGGTCAAAGTTTACATTCATTACAATGATAATTAAAGTTACATCATACAATAGTTACAGTAATACAAAAGTGTTCCTGAACATGACCAAGAACCATACAATAAGATAGAATAATACAATTAAAATAGTGAATACAAAGTAACAAGACTGGCTCCAACTTGGGTACAACTTTGGAGTCGCCCCAAGTGGCACCATTTGCACATCTCGATCCTTGATTGGGGACCCAATGGGATGCACAACACATTCCACCTTACCACATGGACCTGAAATTCCACCCCTCGTGCTAGGAGTTGACAAGGAAGACCCATAACCAAGAACAATCAAGCGAAAAGGCTACAAGACTCAACTCAACAAGAGTAACAAGGAACATGAATAACAACATCAAAATGGCTACTTGCAAGGTGACAAATAAATAGTTGAGCTCATAAAAGAAACAAGACTCATCAATACAAAATTTATAAGAAGCATAATTAACAAGTATATCAGAAGGCCACTTGCAAGATGACAGAATGGTCAAGAGGAGGAAAAACAAGAACTCATCCAAGAATAAACATAAATAATTCAACAACATCAAATGAATACAAACAACACTCCCAAAGGCAACCAACCAAGGGAAAATAAATGGGCACGGTAGGAGAGTGTCATCGCATGGCCTTACATGGATTATCAAGACAACCTATCACAAGGTGCCACCTCCATCTATTGTTATCTTGACTACCTATCTCAAGGCATCACTCCATAGGGTGACTCATGCAGAACCACTTACCTTTCATGAGGACAAGGAAGTGGTCTTACTAACTAGGTCTTTTCATCCCATCCTTGGCCTATGAAAGCACTAATGGTATGGGTGAGTCACATAATTAGTCTTGTTTACTATTTAATTACCCAAAACCCACCATTTCATTAATTAAATTATCACTTATAAAAGAAACTCTTCCATGGGTTACCCTGATAGCCGCTTTGTGCATTGACCCCCATGAAGAGCCACTCTCCCTACGAGTACCCAAACCAAAACACACAAGGGGTGTACCTCATCTCACGTAAAACCAAGGTGTACCTAACACACAACATACGAGGAAGGACCCATCTCGCAACACATTTTATATCACTGAAACAAGAATACAGGAGGTACAAGCCACAAGAACTCAAAATCAGAAATAGGATCAATGAATCACAAAGGTCCAACCATGGAAAAAAATCAACATAAACCAAGTTTTTTTGTTGCCTCTAGAATCCTAAAACATCAAAAAACAACAATAAACTTCCACTAAAGGTAATTCAAACACTTCAGGGTCTCGACCATCTCAAAATATGACTACAAGAATGTCATTGCATTAAGTATCCTCAATCAAAATTAACACAAAAGGAAGACTCACATCAATGAACCACAAAATGGCTATATAACATCCATAATCACAAAATGACAAGTGAGGAATGGAAAAGGAAATATCATAATGAGACCTTCGAATTCAGTTAAGTTAACATAAATTATTCAATACAAACTAAGCTTAATTACCTACAATAAATTATCTGATAGGGTACTCAAGGGAACCCTTAATATTCTACATACAAGATACCTAGCGACTAATTCCCCAAAAAACATACAATTCACATTACATTGCAATCAAGAAGTCCAATACAACAAAATATAGTCAAATTTCCTTGCATATCAAATATTCAATTATTTAAATTTAACTAATTCAATCATGACATATATCGTAAACTAGCAATTGCAACTTGTGTGTGCAATGGGTATGCCGAAGAGTTGTGGAAGGTCAATTAGGGAAAATTTTGGTCTATTTTTTTGTATACATTTGTGTAATACATGAAGCCAATTGGTAGGCCATTTAGAAAATGTTATAGGAAGTGACATATAGAGAGGGGTAGAGAGGGATATATAGAGTAAGAGAGATAGAGTGAATGAGAGAGATAGATTTAATGAGATATAGATAGAGAGGGATAGGGAGAGATGGAAAGATAAAGATAGAGGGGGAAAGATTGAGAGATAAAGGAAGTGAGAGGGACAAGTAATAGAGAGAGGGAGAGGGAGATAGAGAGAGCTAGGGAAGAGGTAGAGAGATAGATAAAGAGATAGGGAGTGTGTGTGTGAGTGAGAGAGAGATATAGAAATAGAAATAAACATAGAGATAGAGATAAAGATAAATATAGAGATATAGAGATATAGTGAGAGATATATATATATATATAGAAAGAGCTCAGAGAGAGAAAAGATAGTCTAGTTTTTGACCAAGTGTTTTGTGCCAACAATCCAAAGATGACATGTATCTATGGAGATCTATCTCTCTCTCACTATATATATATATATACTCACTATCATTACTAATAAATAAAGAAAAGTCAACATTAATAAATAGATTTAAAATAGCATATATAATAATAAATAAATATATTTAATTTCAATAACAAATTTAGCTTCAAAATTATAATTAAAATTTTCTCACCATCTCTCTCTTTCTTTTTCCTCTTCTCTCTTGCTTTCTCTAAAAAGGATAATTAAACTATTAATTTTTTATATATTAATTTGATTTGTACTATATTAAAATATATTAATTATTAATTATAGTAATTATATATATATATATATATATATTATTGTATTATATATTTAAATATTTTAACTATTTATTATAAAAATTTTATATTAAGTATAATTATATTTATTTATATTTTTTAAAAATTAATATTAAATATAATATATAATAGAAAATATAATTATACTACTATTTTGAAAATAAATTTACATTATATTAAATGACATCCAACAAATTCATCGTGAGCAATTCACTGCCAAAAATCAACTATTTATTATAATAATTTTATATTAAGTATAATTATATTTATTTATATTTAAAAAAAATTAATATTAAATATAATATATAATAGTAAATATAATTATACTATTATTGTGAAAATAAATTTACATTGTATTAAATGGCATCTAAAAATTCACTATAGGAAAATTTACTCACCCCGCGGAAAATTAATGGCAAATTTTTAATGCGATGAATTTTCCCACAGTAGTGAATTGCTGGTGGTGAATTTTCCTTGAGGTGAATTCTTCTAGAACCATATTAAATATAGAATATATACATATATTTCGTCAATTTATATATTATACAATATAATATATAATATAAATATAAATATAATAAATAATCTATAAATAATAGAATATAATATATTAGTTATTAATTATATAACATATATTATAAATATAAATATAATATAATTATATTTATGATTTATATAATTTATCTGTGATAAGATTTTATTAATTTACCCTGATTACTTCTTTATATTTATCAAACTAACAGATGCATAACATGTGGTTAAAAATCTGTGTTCGTTTGCAACAGATTATTGGTGGAAACAATCGGATCAATTCAAATAGCATTCCAAAGTTCTTGCGTGACTCACAAAACTTTATAATGATAAAAATAAATAAAAAGATTATAAAAAACCATTAAATAATTAAATTGTATGAGTTGTGAGAATGTGTATTCCGATTTACCTCGGATTTTCTATGCATTTACTACCTAATACATAGAACCGCGTTAATGCGGTGAGTGTAAAAAGTAGAAAAACGGAGGTAAAAACCCAAGGGAAACGGACGTCAACAAAAAAGGTTTGCAGCGCGTGCCTTTAATGGTTGTTTCTACGCAATATAGCCTAATATGTACTATCACATATGTTTTGCGTCATACTTTTTGACTTAACATAATTGAAGACGATCTAGACTTACTAGAACCTTCGACCTTCAAACTTACAGTCCTCGTGCTTTTCTTTGAGAAAAAGTAATCTACGAATGTCTCGTCATCTCTCAATTTCATTGGTTTTCAGACTTGAAGTTCATTCAATCCATTTAAATATATACTAAACCTGCAAAAGGACCTGTCCAGTAATTAAAGAAGTGGGCCCTAAGCAGAAAACAAAGATGGAATTAGCCCTGTTTGATCAAAACTGAAGCGTGCCCAACAATTTTGTGCATTTCAAACCCTCCATAAATCTCTGCTGCCGGGCAGAGCCTCTATCATTCTATCCTTGCTTTGTCTTTTTCCATTTCCTCATTTCCACTGCAAAACTTTTTCATCAAAGGTTATCTCTATTTGTTGTAGAATTCTCTGAATGGTTTCCCTTTCTGAATCATTTAAAAACTTTCTGAAGCACCCAGAGTCCATGGATTCTAACAGCAAGCGCAGTAGAATAAATTGCACGAATTCTTCTCCAGAAATGTTCAAATTGAAGGGCAGATCTACTCCAACCAACAACATCACGCGGACCACACGAATTGTGTACATTATTCCGCCAAAGATTATCGAAACTGATGCCGCTAATTTTCGTGCTCTCGTTCAAAAGCTCACTGGAAAAGATTCTGCTCGCTCCTCTGGACCATCGTTGCAAAAGACAGAGCAAAAGAAGTTGAGATCTGTTGTGAGCCCTGGCAAGAGTGAATCATCTGGTCTAAAGGAGAGTTATATTGCTGAAGCTCAGATAGTACCTGATCGTTTATGTTCAAAGCGGCCCGGGGTACCCGAATTGCTAAGCTTTGAGGACCAGCATATGGCTTCTTACGCAAATGTAAAATCAGAATGTATTGAGGAGCATAGCATGGAATCCATTGATAACTTTTCATGTCTTTCTGATGGGGATGGAGATCTCGATATGTTCGCTGCCTTAATCTATTCAGGTTCAATGCAATCCGGATTCCCCACAATCGACGATCTTACGCCACCTAATCAAACAGATACCCACAGCAGCATATTCAGGCAATCAGAATTTGATCTTTATCAGCAATTACCCTTCCAATAGTTCTTTTTTTCGTGAATTTGTAGTATTTTCCTAAGCTAAATCTTTACGTTTGTACTCATTGTATATATCTATATAAGTGGATCAACATTTCAAAATGGACTGACTGTTTGTTCTCACGCTCTTTCAATTATAATTATCTCTGTATTTGAATAATTTGTTTTCGAAGGCTGTGCCATTAATAAACTGGCGTGTGAAAGAAGCTTAGATAGGGATTTTATGAACAATTTGAAAATGTGTGAGAATCCCTAATTTAAATGCGCGACTCTGCATTATAGGAAAAGGCATTTGTCATTTCCTTTCTGTCTGCAATTTTCCATGCTATCTAACACCCCAACCTTTTTTTTATGGAAACATGTACTGAATAATACGGGAGTTCTGTTGTAAGCAACAGACAATTTAGAACAGCAATAACAGATATTCTCTATCTAAGAGATACTCGATAGCAATTACTGCAATTCACTTTTGAAAAATGAAATAAATGTATATATATTGCACAATAATTATGCTCTCAAAGCAATTTTGATGGAAAGTCATCATGTCTTTAAAGTTCGCAAATCAGATCAAAACTCAGAAAGGAAATGAAGTTTCATGTGATCTCAATTAATTATCACAAACACATCGCAGCCCCAAAATAGAAGAATCATAAAAAGGTATTAAATATCAAGTCTTAAGGGAAAACCAAGAATCAGGATCAAGCAACGAGAGTCAGAAATGCAGTGTTCCGGCAGGGTCTTGGTTATCAATTTTAGAACCCCAAAACCCAACAAGAAACTCGCAACTATCATTTATCGGCTCTCAGCCAATAAAAGAATTATTATTATCATTTTCATTATGCTTCCTTTTTAAGGACGCTAACTATATGGTATGTCCAACGTAGGAGAAAATCTGCTAACATATCCTAGAAAGCATGAAGTTCCTATGTACATCACTTTATAAAGGATGCAGAATATGCGAATGGCCATGTTGTAGGGGAGGACCATACAATATGTTTTATATTTAGTTGGGGAGGTGACCAATGATCTCAACTCAAACAATGATGTTGCGAAGTATAGGATGACCATTTAGGTGATAATGGAAAGGAACTTGGCACATTGTATATGGAGCATTTTTCCAATGGTGTGTTAGGGTCTTAAGATGGACTATCCTGGACTATCCTTCTTGTTATCTTGTATCTAAGTTTGAACAAGAATATTGTATATTGTAATAGATTTGGAGTAAGTGGGAAAATGTATGTGAATAGAATAATGAGAAAAAGTAACCATGTATATATCATTGATAATTGAAAATATAATCTCCATTTTAAGGGTATATGAAATTTGTGCATATCTAGTTTCATGTCTTGTCTCATCTCAGAAAGGAAGATTAAACCAAGAGAAGGTGATGGTGGCAAATTTGTGGAAACGATTGATCAGTGACATTTTTCATATAATGACACTTAATCAAACACTTTCATAACATTTTTTGGTGTTTAACAATTATAAACAATATAACTTTATAGTCTCTATGCTTGGATAAAACTCTATAGAGTAAAGCATCCAAATGTAGTCAGTATTAGTGCAACAACAAGCCTAGGGTTGTACATAATGAATTAAACTAAACACACAACACACATGTCATATGGAATGAGACACAATCATGTGGTATAAAATATATTTTATCTATTAATTATGAGTTTTCTAGAATGTGAATAACAATTAATCCCTATAATGCAATGCACCCTTAAATTAGACTAACTATTGATGTACTCATATGGGTCCTTCTTATCTTCTATTTCAAACAGAATGAGCTATGGCTTACTATGTGAATTAAGTAGAATTAAAGGTTTCTCTTCCTCTCTCTTATCTATGAGAACTCTATACCTCCTCATCACCCAAGATTATTTCTTGAATTCCCTCTATTAATTGCCTTCTTTTCCTAACATGACATAAGATCTCTACCCCTCCTCATCATCCAATACCATCTCTCAAATTCCTTCTATTAATTGCCTTCTTTTCCTAAGAGGTCATTAAAGATTCAATTTCCCACCTCAATTCCTTGATGTTGTTTTCTCTAATCACCTCTACACTTGTTAATACCTACCATGGTTATCACCTCTTTCATATTCATCATCTATTTTTGACATTGAAATCCGAAAGGTGATCCACTCTCTAACAATGAATAACTCATCTATCCACCTAGCATATCCACTCTAATCCTCATGATTTCAGTATTCTCGTTGGGTTGCATTTCATCGTTCAAAACTTATTCATTTCAATATTGTCCTTGGGTTTCATCGCATCATTCACAACTTGTTCTTTACCAATTTTCAATTATCTTTACATTGGACGATTTTGTTGCTAATTTCAATTCACTTGTAGTTGTGGAAAAGATTCTATGGATGAATGTATTTATCAATATTCTTATTCCATTACTCCATATTGTAGTCCTCAATCCAAGCTTGAACATTATCTAGTTTAAAACCACCTTAAACTTAACATGTCCTCAATGTTTATTTATATGTTTTCCACTGCATTAGACTCACTACATGTAGGTATTTCTTCTACCTATATCCCTAGGATACCCTCTACTAAATGTTACTATGGTGGTTATTGCATTGTTACATTAAATTTTATGCAGTTCTCGTTATGTTGCCTATTATTTGGCTACAAAGTTGTGCTTTCCTTTGTATAGATGTATCCCATAATCATCGAATAATGCATCAATTCTTTTTATCTTCATTATGGTTTCAGAGTAGGTAAAAAACTTATTGTTGGGCATAAGGATGATATGAAAAATGTTGAGTGTAGAAGCGATTTGGTGATAGACATTTGTAGTAACAAAAAAAGTAAGCCTTTTTCCTTGGTTTGATAATTGACATTAAAGCTAAATTAATGATGTCATAGAGTGGTGTTGTAATGTGTTGTGCACATTCACGCTATTCTAGGACCTTTATTTGACTAAAACATACATTAAGTGATCCTTTGCAAGGGTGTTGTAAAGTGTTGTAACACACTTCCACACTTTTCTAGGATGTGTTTGATTAATTAAGCCTTATGGGCCCCTTTCTAAACAAAATGTGCTTAAATTTGTACCTTATTTAAGTGTTGTAAAGTGTTATAAGGAACTTTCACACTTATCTAGGTGATTAATTAATTATGGGTAATTAGAGTTGTTAACCCCTTTTAATTCAAATTTAAGCCTTAATTTTGACACCTCCTAAAGATCTATCATGACACTTACAATTTAATTAACAAAACATTTCATTATGCAAAGTTTGGTCTTGAAAAATGGTGCTAGGATCCATTCACCCTGGGTGGCGAATGTGTCCTCCCTTAACAAGAACCCCCCTATTTTAGTTGATCTAGAATGGGTTTTTAGCACTCTTTCAATCCCCTAGGGTTAGTTCATGGTAAATTGAGCCAAGACCCATTTGCCATAGGTGGAAAATGGGTCCTCCCTTAATGAGACCCCCCTTTTTGAATTTCATTTTGACATGAATTTAATAATGTTTCTTTCCAAATCTAGTGTCGGACTTGGTTGTTTGAATTTTAGGGTTAATCTCCTAATTTAGTATAAATAAGGGGTTAATTCACATTGTTTTCACCTAGTAAAATTGGCAAGCATTATAGAAATTTGAAGCGATAATTATATAGAATTTCAAGAGAATTCATAAAGCATTTCAAGGCATATTTTAAGAGTTTATTAGAGAAATTCAAGATCATATCATCATGTCAAGGGCTTGAAGCATTCATTCATATTGTTGAGCTAAAGAAGTGGATGTATCATTGAAGATCTACTTGCAACTATTGTTGAACTCACATCCAAGGATCCAAGATCTACATTCTTCATGGCCACTACATGTTAGTTTGAAGATTTACATCACAAGACATCATCCAAGGTGATATCAATTGCATTATTTCATATTCATGCTCCATTTCATCATTTGGTTTAATTACGTAAAAGGGGTTAGACTGAGGAAAACTCCCATTCACTAACAAATGACAAGATTTTCCCTCCCTTGAATGTGTGATTGTAGATTTATAGGTTGAAGATCAATTGGAGCAAGATTTAGAGAAAAATTGTCAAAGTTGCAAAGTTGTCATTCAAAGTGCAAAATCAAGAAATCAAAGCTACTAAATTGCATACTAACTTCTAGAAGTTAATAATAGGGAATTTGAGAGTGCAGACATCAAGGAATAGGATCCTGAAATTAGTTTTTTGAAACCCTAAAAGGACCCATTTTCCATTGAAGGTGAATGAGTCCTCTATAGCTCAAAAACAACAACTTTTTGGCTAGGTACACAACTTTTTATGCTCTAAAAACTTCCCCCATAGTTTCTATAACATTTAGGTAGCATTTTTTATTGTTATTTGCATCTTTTGGCTCCCATAATTATATCTTTTTGTAGTGATTTATTCTGAAATTTTTTGGTGGTATATCATCTTACTTGTGCATTTGGACTCTACCCTATTTTTCACCTAATCATTCTTGTGAACCCGACATATTGACCATTGCAATTTTCTAATTTTTGGAGTCTCTCATTGCATCTTAAGCTATATCTTGCATTCATTTTCATTTGCATTGAATTAAGATCTCATTTAGGGTTACTTATTTTGCATTGAAATCATGCATATCATACAGGGTTTAGATTTGCATTATTTTACATCTCTCTAAATCTGAAAATTACAAAAACAAATCAGTCATTTTGCATCTCATTTAGATATCATTCAATTTCATTTGAAAATAAATAAAAAAATTGCATTTCAATTTAGACCTTGCATTTCATCTTTTCATTTCATTTTTACATTGAATTTCTTGAAGATCTGAAGCTGAAGTTTATTGTCTGAGACCTGGAACTGAAAGATATAATTGAGAACTTGAAAATCATTAAAAAATAGTTTTAAAATACCTAACTAGGACCCATTCGCCTTTATTGTTAAAGAGTCCTTGATCAAGTCTAATATGAACCTTCTGGTAACTGAAAAAGTGTCAAAATTCACTATGAAATCCACATAAATATCTCAAAACTATCTAACCATGACCCATTTTTCCTTATTCGAAAAGAAGTCCTTGTTAGCTACTATGCATTTTTACAAAATTAAAATCTCAATTTTTAGCCTCTATTTAGTGTTGTTACTTTTTTTCTTAAGTTTCTTGATTTACTATTTCATCAATTTCATTGTATTTAACTTAAATTGCTTCATTGAAGTGCATTGTTAAAAGTTCAAAATTGTATCAAAACATTTTATTTTAACTTATTGCATTGTGTAATCAGTAAATTGCATTTCTTAGACTCTAAAAATTTCATTTCATTCTAGGTTGTTGCATTGCCCATTTGATGTTCTAGGGTTTCCACATTGGGGTTGTAAAAATTGTATGACGTTTCCAACTAGGTGTCCTATTCATAATACTATTATAAGACATATTTCGAGGCTCATGTCATCCTGAGATATCTCACTCATGGTGGATCTTGGGTTTCCTACTCTCTTACTGATAATGTTTAGAATTAACCCTCTATGGATTATAGTGTTAATACTTCACTTCCTATGACTTCACCTCCTCCAATAAATGTGCATGATGTTATTGACCAGCTAGATGAACAACTAGAAAACTTACAAGCCCATATCCTTAGTGAATGCATAGACATTAGCTTGGTTCTCATTATACAATATATAAGGAAAGTTCTTAAAACTGGAAATGCAACACAAATCCTCTATAGCCTTAGTTGCATCATTCATGAACACTTAAACAAATAAGACAATAACAACATACATTCCACAATCAATCCTCCTATTGAAACCAAGAACAATGTTAACATGGATCATGATCATATGTAACCACATCCTGTAGAGAATGTGATAACATTTATCAAAGCTAAACCTCATAAGGGCTTGACTAGACAATCTCTTGACGTTTCTTTCTCACAAAATGACATACCTAAACATGCACCTAATGGTCCTCTTTACATAGCTGGATGAACCAATAATAAGCCCACTAATGGGATATTGATTGATCCCATCTATGGAGAGAATGTGATCACAGAAAAATTCTGATATGTGCATGAGCTATATCAAGAAACATATGATAACCCAAAAGCATGGATCAAGACACATAACGGATTTTCTTTCCCTATGATAGGCTCAATAGATCTCCCTTTAAAGGTGGGACTTAAAAAATTAATAGTCGCATTCTCCATCATCCCACAATCGAACCAATTTTGTGTGAAGCTAGGCTATCCATGGCTTTGCTTCATGAATTCCATCCCTTTAGTTGTGCATAAATGTCAAAAATTTCCATTTGGAAATTATATCTTTACTACACATCGTAGTGAATTTAATCCTGCCTTGAAAAAATGGAATTTTTCATTAGATTACTTTTGGATTGAGCATATGGAACTTATCAAGGCTCGTGAAGATTTATTTTTCAAATCATATCAAAAATTCAATGCAAAGAAAATAGCAAAACTATCTCTTCACAACATGCCTCAATCTATGGTCGAACCAACCATCCTTGATGAGACAATGATTGAACCAAAAAAACTTCCGAATATACAAGAATTTCCTCCTAAAATTTCCAACAGGAGACCACAAGATAATACAAGAAATCTTGTTGTCCCTCCTAGAGTCAAACAAGTTTACAAAGTCAAAGAGAAATTGGTTGAATAACCTATTGTTGTTTCTTCTAGTCCTCCCAAGGAAGAGAAGGAACCTGTGATTGACAAGCCAACTCTTACACAAAAACAAATCGACAATAAATTGAAATGAAATTGAAGTGCTAGAGAGCATAGATGTAGACATCATGCTATTTCTCGTAGATTTTAAACTCAATAAAACAATAATAACATAGAAAATAAAAATCCAAACTTACCCAAAGCAATGCATGATGACTCTCAACCCTCACCGCAAAATAAATAAGAACATTGCATGGATATTGTTATTCAACCTCTCATTGTGATTAATTTATATAATGACATTGATATTGAAAAAATTGATGAACAAGTGCATGATGAGTTGAATACATTGTTTTCTTCTTCTATGAACTTAAATGACAAATTTCCTAAAAAGAGTGTTGAACTTGGTGCATGTCCTAGGTAGTTTTTCACTTGATGTTGTCCCTTTGGCTAGTTTCCCACCTTCTATTTATACCAACCGAGATTGGGAGGTAGACGACCTACTTTAGGTTGACTCACTTGTGCCTTAGTAGTCTTTTGTTTTTCTTTATGATTTCATGTGTGTAATGTGATCCCTCATGACGTTTTGTTTGATGTGTCTATCTCTTTTTATGTATTTCTCTATATGTACCTTCATTCTTCTCTATGTCGTAATCATTTTTCATTTGTCTTGTATTTTCCTTTTGGGGATGACACAAGGTATAGAGACATTTATGTATCCTCCATGTTGACCCAAAAGATTTGTCTTTATCTTTTTTATTTGTCTTGTGTTTTACTATTGGGGATGACATAAGGTGTTGGGACATTTATGTCTCTTCCATGTTGACCCAAAATATTTTCCTTTCTCTTTTTCATTTGTCTTGTGTTTTCCTTTTGGGGATGATGCAAGGCATTGAGACATTCACGTTTCTTCAATGTTGACCTGAATTGTTTTTCTTTCTTTTTTTCACTTCCATTTTGTCATTCTTCTAGTTCTATGAGTATTTGGGGAATGATGACAGTTCCATGCTCTATGACAACATTATAGCACAAACATATCGACCCAAAATCAATAGATCCCTTATTTAGTTGTGGGGGAAACCCTTCTTTCCTATTTCATGTCAAAATTTATTTCGGAAACATATGACTTGGCATAGGGTTTTCCGAGGGAAGCTCTCATGTTTTACGTAAAATTTTTGGCTACTTTAAAGAAATTTCTCATAGTGATGGTGTAGCAACCACTTTTAAGTAGGGGAATACATATAGATAATATTTTTGAAAAATTTCATGCAATATTTTTCTCTCTTTCTTGTGATGTTTCCTCTTCTTGATGGTTTCACTGGGTTTGATGTCATCCAAGAGTGTACGATATACTATCATGGCATGATGTGAATGAGACATCCCATGGGTGATGATCTAATAGTTTTTACTTGTCCTCTCTTGGAGATATTAGGAACAATGCTCCCTAAGAAGAAGACCTTTACATGAACAAAGAAAAATCACCTTTAATTTTTTTTTTACATGATATTCAAAAGCATTAACAAAAGAATTACATTGTGGTGCATTATTGAAGCTATTAGGAGGACAACTTTGGTATGGTTAGTATGGTGGGAAGCCAATAGATTGACATAAATTTCTCATTATATAGTGGGAATCCAACACACTAGCATGACTTTCTCACTAAACCACTTCATTGGGACAACTCACCTAGTGGAAAGACTAAGGTTACACTACCCTAGAGTGAGAAGCATATATTATGGACAAACAACCCTGTTCCACATCGCATTGGAATAGTTGTGCTTGATCCTTTGTTTTTCATTTATTTTTCTTGGCCTTTGACAAGGTATGATCGTGTATCTTTGTTATTGTTGCATACTTAAGTGTCTTGGATGTCTACTTTAGTGTGAGTTTGACATGGGGTCATCCTCTCGCTAAAGTGAGGGCAACTTGTAGTAACTAAAAAAGTAAGCATTTTTCCTCACTTGGTTTGATAATTGACATTAAAACTAAATTAATGATGTCTTGGAGTGTTTTAGTAATGTGTTGTACACATTCATGCTATTCTAGAACCTTTATTTGACTAACACATACCTTAATTAATCCTTTACAAGGGTGTTGCAAAGTGTTGTATGTTCACACTTTTAAACTTTTTGAGGATGTATTTACTTAATTAAGCCTTATAGGGCCCTTTCTAAACAAAATTTACTTAAATTTATACCTTATTTAAGTGTTGTAAAGTGTTATAAGGCACTTTGACACTTATCTAGGTTCTCATTAATTAATTATGGGTAATTGGAGTTATTAACCCCTTTTGATTCAAATTTTAGCCTTAATTTTGACACCTCCCAAACATCCATCCCAACACTTATAATTTAATTAGCAAAATATTTCATTGGGAAAATTTTGGTCCTAGAAAATGGTGCCAGGATCCATTCACCCTAGGTGGTGAATGGATCCTCCCTTAATAGGACCCCCCTTTTTCAGTTAATCTAGAATGGGTTTTTACTCCTCTTTTAGTACCCTGGGGTTAGGTCCTGGTAAACTTAGCTAGGAACCATTCGCCCTAGTGGTGAATGGGTCCTCCCTTAATGAGACCCCCCTTTTTAATTTCATTCTAGAAAGAATTTAATAATGTATTTTTCTATATCTTGTGTCGTCCTTAGTTGTTTGAATTTTGAGGTTAATCTCCTAATTTAGTATAAATAAGTGATTAATTCACATTGTTTTCACCTAGAAAAATTGACAAGCATTATAAAAATTTCAAGAGAGAATTATAGAGCATTTCAAGAGAATTCATAAGGAATTTCAACGTAGATTTCAAGAGTTTATTGGATCAATTCAAGATCATATCATCATGTCAAGGGTTTGATGCATTCATTCATATTGTTGAGCTAATGAAGTGGATGTAGCATTGAAGATCTACTTGCAACTATTGTTCAAATCACATACAAGGATCCAAGATCTACATTCTTCATGGCCACTTCATGTTAGTTTACAAATTTACATCACAAGACATCATCCAAGGTGATATCAATTGCATTATTTCATATTCATGCTTCATTTCATTCATTTCATCATTTTGTTTAATTACCTACAAGGGGTTTGATTGAGGCAAACCCCCATTCACTAAAAAACAACAATTTTTTCCCTCCCTTGAGTGTGTGAGTGTAGATTTATAGGTTGAAGATCAAGTGGAGCAAGATTTGGAGAAAAAATTTCAAAGTTACAAAAGTTGTCATTCAAAGTGCAAAATCATGGAATCAAAGCTATAGAATTACATACCGACTTCTAGAAGTTGATAACAAGGAATTTGAGAGTGCAACCATCAAGGAACAAGACCCTCAAATTAATTTTTTGAAACCCTAAAAGGACCCATTCACCACTAAAGGTGGATGAGTCCTGTGTAGCTCAAAAACAACATCCTTTTGGCTAGGTACACAACTTTTTGTGCTCCAAAAATTTCCCCCATAGTTTCTATAATAGTTAGGTAGCATTTCTTATTGTTATTTGCATTGTTTGGATCTCATAATTACATCTTTTTTTAGTGATTTAGAGTAAAATTGTTTTTGTGGTATATCCTCTTGCTCATGCATTTAGACTCTACACTATTTTTCACCTATTCAATATTGTAGAGCAACAAATTGAAGCAAAGGAGCATGTTGGCCATTCGAATACAATTTTTATCATTTTGCTATGTATAGAGTTATTTGAAAGGAATGACCAAAAGAATATGCATTGAAATTGCATTTCAGATTATCATTGAGGATGTTTGAGCCCAATGTTTATGTCATGATTTCCATGGTCATTTCTAGATTGGTAGGATTTCAATAACCACCATTTAAGCCTTGTTCTAATGTTGTTTGGAGATCCCCACATAATTTTTTCTCTGATTTTATGGTTGTTGACTTGTCATTGTTTTTGCTATTTCTTGTGAAAGTAAATGATTATTATTTGTTGTCTCATTCAATAGTATCATATGGTTTCATTTGAACAAGAAGGTGACTATATGAATTTCTTAAAAACTAAAAATGTTGGAGTTATATTTTGGATTTTTATGTATCATTTGATTATATTGGAGGTGGTTAGAATGAAAATATGGTGCAGTTGGTGATAAAGTCGAGTTAGTCTATTTTCAAAAGTATTGTTTCTTGTCTTGAGTGAAATATTGAAATAAGTTTGCACATGGGAAAATATCAATATTGATTCAACCTTTACATTAATGTGCAAGATCAGTTTCAAAAGGCCACCATTATGTTTATTATTATTTTTTTATTTGAAGGAATAAGGAGGGGTATTAGAGGAATAGCCACAAAGAAGAACTAGTGCTCACTAGGCTAAAGGTTTATGTAGGAGTTCGTCATCAATATGACAAGGAAAAGAGAATGATCTAGTTTCACAAGTTTCAACTTTGATTTTTTTTACTAACTTTGATAGTGCATAGGAATCAATTAGTTTTCCAACCTACTTGGATGTCAATGGTCTTTATTAAATCTATCCAATATGAACTATTGTATTTAAAAGGGTGTTACTTGAAACAGGCATTTCTAGCACCTTGAGACATATTCTAACTAGTTTTGGCATTGCTTCATAGATTCAAACTCTTTCTATAAATGGGCCAACAAATAAATTTTTTGAAACTATCTCCTTGGTGAATGGCCTCCTTCAATCCATATTTCATTGTTTTGAAGGTATTAAGAATGGATTTTCAAATAGTTATGTAATAAAGAAGAAAGATGAGATTGACCATGTTTCAAAGGAAAACCATTAATTAGTTTCATCCATGTCATTGGAGGTTGGAGGCACTAAAGAATGGAAGAATTTTCATCATCTCAAGTTATATTCTCACTTTGAGATGGTGCTTTGCATCAGAAGCATTTTCTTTCTTTCTTTTTAAAGATTTCCTTGTTGATGCTGATGGATTTTGAAGAATACATATATTGTGAAGTTTGATTTTTGAAGATATGTAAGGGATTTGTTGTTTAAATTCAATATGAATCGTTGCCCAAAGTTTTCATGAGACTATGGTTGAGAATTATACCCTTACGATTCTCAAGAGAAAAATTGATGGAGCCCTATATGTCTAGAACTCAGTATTGGTTGTTGTCAAATAATTTGGTGCTTGTGGTTTGATAGTTTGAATAAAAGAGAACTTGGGAATTTATCTTAAAGTTACACCCTTGTGAGAGGATCATGAGGCAACTTAATGAAGTTCAGACCTCATTCAAGATTTTTCTTTCAATGAAATATTTTGTAAAAAATATATATTTATTTTATGTAATTTCCAAGTTTTGTGATATAAGCCTTAAGGGGGGTCCCTTGGCAAGGTGAAGTTTGAGGTTTTGCTGATGCATTTGCAAGAAAAATATAATAAGGGGGGAAATGTTAGTGTAATAGTTATTACATTGTTACATTAACCATTATGCAATGTTGTTATGCTTCCAGTTATGTAAGTATAGAACTACACATTCTCTCATATAAATATATATAATGATCACTGAATAATACATAAAGTATTTTCTCTTCACTAAATTTCCATTGTCATAATATTATTCAAGTTCCTATACTATCCATTGTTTAAACTTATTATAAGTTATCTTTTTGCCATAAATCCAACCTAGGCTCTAAAACCATTTGACGTAGTACCAATACTAGGGGAACTAACTACCTCCTATGCAACATACTTGTGGATTCAAAATTTGACGTAGATCATAAGAATGGTTAAACAAAAAAATTGTAAGGATGAAGACCATGCATTGGAGGAGAGTATTGATGCAAAGGAAGTAGTGAACTACACAGGTTTATATGCATAAGAGGTGTTGATGAATCTTACACTTGTGGATTTAATACAACACAGTGAAAAAACATAATGATCTACTACCAACTCATCTACTAGGCTCATGATTGAGGCTACTTACAGCATGTCTACTTTCTACTTTTCCCTCTTATTAACTTTTAGAATTGTGCTTCATTGTGTTATTAAATTGTGCGTTTGTAGATATGAAGGCTTGAAGATGATTGAATAATAAGTTGCAAACTTGTTGAATTCATCTCCTTATTGGATAGGTCAAAATATCCACAAAAGGTCACTTACAATACCAGAAATCAAGGTTTCAGATCCAGATACCTCGAGGAATAGAAAGTGCAAACTAAGAGCTTCCATTTCCACTTTTGGATTTTCAAAAAAGCCAAAGTGGACTCATATGGCATTAGTGGCATATGAGTCCCACTACAAATGATTTTTTGAGGTTTCTATGGATTCATATACCCATTTGGCTGAAATGGGCTTCAATACAATTTTCCAGACTTGGGACTAAGTTGCCCAGAATGGTGTATGAATCCTAGTAGGTCAAAATTTCATGATCAGTAGTATTTCCAGACTTCATTTACATCTACAACACATTTCCAGGTGCACAGATTCTATTTTATAGCTTTTTTGTTTTATTTGCATTTCTAAATCATTTTCCAGGTCTTTTTGCATATCACAGTGTGTTTTGAAACATATGATGTATTTTCTTATTTTTGCATTAGTGGCAAACCCTTTTATTAGTTTTCAGCCCTTAAGACAATCCCCTTTGATGGATTTCAGTTTTCCTTTGCATTGAAATCTCAAGGGTTTTTCCTTGAATGTGAGCATTGTGAAATTGGATCCCTCTTCTTTCATTCCCCTTTTAGTGTGAACAAGGAAGTTGTGCATCCTTTTTTGGTGTCTACAATCCTTATGATCTATATGCATTTCCCTTATTTACAACAAAATTTCTCGTGCACATATATTCCTACCTCCTTCAATCTAAGAAGTTGGAAATACATTCTATTTTTTTTCAATTTATTATAGGTCTTCATATCCCTACATGGTATGTCCCCACATCATTTATCGTGGAATAATATTTTTAGATAATAATCCATAATTTTAATCCTAAACTTTTAATAAATATTTTTCTATAGGGTTACAATTTTAGAGACAATGAAAATTCATGATACTATATTCTTGATGCAGTCTTTGATACAATATATAATGAAGGATTTCCCAAGCATGCAACTAAATGGAATAAAACATAATATAACTCAATAAAAATAATAATAAATATATGATATTTTTTATTCTTAATCAAGAATTATAATCCAATGTAATGGTTTCCAACATGTTGGGCCTTAGTTTTTTATTGCATATGTGAGCATTATAAAATTTAAAGATTTAATAGTTTAATGCTAATATAACTCTCTAAAAACTCAAATATCTTCTTGAATGCTTTACAAGGATTAAGTGAAATGTTTGTATAAAAATTATTCACATTAGGAATGATTGTAATCAACCTCAAGGGGGTGTAAAGATCAATTCCAAGTGTAATATGTAGACACCAAAAAATGTGAGAAAATTTTAGAATTAATTCTATTATAATGGATCAATTAATATCAACATTGTGCATACCATAAGCTCTCTTTTTTCCAATGTATCTTAAATTTATTATTTTGTTGATGTGTACTTTAGAAATTTTCCACAATCTACAATCAATGAAAATAGATGCCATCCAATTATAATTCCTAGCAATGTCGATGTATTGATTTAAATCTTCAAACAATTGAATGAAATGTCTTAGAATTATGCAATAAGGGTTGTTGCCTATCCAAAGGGCTATGCAATATATTTTTTAAACAATAAAATTTTCTATTTATAAATTAGTTTATTATTCACTAGATACTATTACATTAATTATGCATTTTTCTAAGTTATAATTACTTTATTCATTGTTTAATAATATCACCATCATTATGAATTTGTGAAATGGGAGTTGAATTATGGTTTATGTGATTAATCTTTAGTAAAGGAGGATAAATTATCAAATTATATTTACTTCAATTTTTAAATGTATTTCCATTCAAAATTTGAAATGTCTTATAAGATTAGTATATTGCTTAATCATTTTATAGAATATTTATTTAAATATTAGTGTTTCATTATTCAATTTGAAATACACCATAAAAATGATAATAGATAAAACATGTGTTTTTTTTTTACTAAAAGAACAAAAAAAATTATGAATCAATTCTATTTTTATGGTTGATTTAGTTTTAATGTACAAGAAAATCTGGGACCCTTCTTAGGGAATTCAACAACACTTTCATAGTTCTAATCCCTAAAAAATGTAAAGCAACAAACTTGGAAGACTTTGGACTAATCTCTTTCTATATACTATTTATAAGATCATGACTAAAGTAATAGCAAACAAACTGAAACCACTCTTGGGATACATTTTTTTAAAGAAACAAATAGGATTAATTCTTAGGAGATTGATCCTAAATGGAGCTATCATTTCCCAAGAAATAATTCACTCTTTACAAAGTACACAGAAAGCTAGAATGTTGATAAAATTAGATATTAGAAAGGCCTATGATAAAACAAATTGGGGGTTCTTATGTAAAGCACTACAAGACTTTGGCTTTAACAAACAATGGATCAACTAGGTTTTCTCTTGCATATCATGTCCTAGATTCTCAATTTTGGTAAATGGATCTCTAGAAGGATTCTTTTAATCATCAAGAGGACCAATACAAGGAGATCCGTTATCTTTGTTTTTTTTATCATTATGAAAGAGGCTCTTGGGAGGGCTATAAGGAATGGTCAGAGTAGTTGTGAGATTAGAGGAATTAGAATCTAAAGTAACACCCAATCTATTACCCATCAATTGTTTGTTGATGATACCTTACTATGTGGTACAGCCAAAAAGCAAGAGGAAAGGTAGTTTTTGAATTTATTAAAGCTATATGCTAAAGCATCAAGTCAAGAGATCAACCAATCAAAATAAAAATAAAAAATTCTTCTCAGCTCTTCCAAGATTAGAAAGGGAAATTCTAAACTTTTTTGGATTTAAAAGAGGAACATTGCCTTGCTCTTATCTTGAGATACCTCTTGATAAACGATTGAGAAACAAAAAGTTGTGGGATCCCCTCAAAGATAAAATTGATAAGAGGATAACTTAATGGAAAGGAAATCGGTTGTCATGGGCAGGGAGAATCATAATGCTAAAAAATGCCATCTCCTCTCTCCCTATTTACCTACTCTCCTTGCCACTCTCTACAAGGGCCAATCACTCAATTATGCAAAAGATGAGAAGATTCTTTTGGTAAGGAATGGCTGAGAAAGACAGAATGGCTCTTATCTCGTGGGAAAAAGTCTGTAGACTAAAAGAGCTTGGTTGGTCTCAGAAATTAGCTTTGGAAGAATAAAGCACCGGGAGTGAAGTTAGTTTGGAAAATGATAAAGGAACCACAACTCAAATGGGTGAAAATATTGAAATATAAATATCTTAACAATGTTAACCCGTCTGACATTATTCGAGTCTCTAATCCTTCTAAAGGCTCAAGAGTGTGGAATTTTCTACATGGTCATAGACAAGTGATTTTAGATTATATTATCTAGGGTATTATGATGGTGCAACAACTCTCTTCTAGGAAGACTCCTAGGGTGGGTACCTGAGCTTGGATAGTAAATTGAATACCATTCAAATCAAAGCCTTTTTGAAACATCACTAGGGAATCAAGGTCTAGGATTATTTTACATTCCATTTCAAAAATTTAGCATCGGGTTGGTGTTGGAAGGAATTATGCTCACTACCACTTCTTGTTAATGAGGCTGCACAACTACAAAAAGTTCTTACAGAAAGAAAGGTAGTTTTTAGACTTGGTGAAGATAGTCTAATTTGGGTAGGCTGAAAATGTGGTCTTTTCAATGCTAAAGATGTTTACAAGGTAATATCAAGGCAAGAAAACCAAGTCAAGTCAAATATTCCAATGCACTTATGTTAGAATAAACTATGTATGCCTAAAGCAAGAGTTTTTTCATGGGCTACAATTCAGAAGGGGATTTTAATAGTAGAAAGATTGAAGAAGATGGGATTTGAAGGTCTGAGTATGTGTGTGCTTTATAGAAGCTCAGAGGAGTCCATGGATGACTTGTTGCTAAGCTACCCATTCTCACAGGAGTGTTGGAGATGGCTATGCACTAAATTTAGTTGAATAACTACATTACCTAATGACATTACGAGCCTATTCAAAAGTTGGACAATCAAACTAGGTAAGGGAATTTTTGATATATTGTGGATAATCTATGCCTCTCTTCTCATTTGGAAAATCTAGAAAGAAAGGAACACATGGATCTTTGAAGATAAATCTATGTCAATATTGTCCTTCCTCGCAAAGTTGAAGCAACCATGGTGGAAATCACAAATAATAGAATCAAAGGGCAACCTTCTTAGAAGGAAAAGTTCACTATGTGGGATGGAAAGATGAGATTCAACTGGTTTGTACTATGTATTCCCCACTTTGGTGGAGACAAAGGAAAGGACATGTCAATTGCTAGAAACCAAGTCAAGTGGCTCCCCAATAGTTTGGTTGGTTTAAATTAAACTTTGATGGAGCATCCTGAGGAAATCTAGGGCATTCATGTGCCAAGTGTGTAAGAAAAATGTGGAATGAAGAAATGGTTAGGAGGTTGGTAGCTCCATTGAGCAAGGACACTAATAATGTAGTAGAGATGAATGCTCTCATTGAAGGACATTATTTTGCAAAGATCTAAATATCAGTAAGGTGGAAATTGAAGGGGATTTAGCCATAACAATTAATGCAATAAGATTAGGAAAGAATCCTAATGAGAAGTTGCATGCCTTAATTGAAAGGATTAAAAAAATCTTAAATGTTTTTAAAGATTATACAGTTAACCATATCTATAGAGAGGCCAATATGGAAGCAAACACTCTCTATTTTAGTGGTAGATATGATTTCCTTTAGATTGATTTAGCCAGTACCTAACTGTGAATCTTAATTAGTGGTCTCAGAAGGAAATATGGAACAAACTAGAGGCAGGAGCAGGCATTAGCCAGTCAAGAACTAGGACTGATGTTGGTGAGGGAAGTGGTGCTGAGTTGGCAATGGCTAAGTTGGAGGTAGGGGTGGGCAGTGTCCAAGTGGAAACAAGTCGATTTTGATCAGTAGGTTGGCCCCTTCGTAGTGTTAGATTGTATTTTTGATGTTCATGGGTTACTTGGAGATTTGTCTTGGTACCCATTTTTCTATGTACAAATTTTTTATTATTAATATATTTTTGCAACTTCGGTTGTGTCTTGCTGATAAAAAAGAAGAAGGTTGATTCAATTTTATTCAATTGATTTTCTTATAATTAAAATTTAAATGTGGGAAAAAATGATATGTTTTGATATGTTAATTTACCAGTATTTGTAATATTGTTTGTATGCTATTATATCAATTAATTGATGGCATTTAGATAACTTTTTCAATAAACAATTCAATTATTTGTTAAGTATTATATCCAATATTTTTATTATTTTTAGTTGATTCTAAATATTCAAAACAAAACATGAAAATAAAAATACCTTGTAGTGTTTCGTATTAATGATGCTACTTGTTCATGTTTATTTGTCACATTGTCATAATTGAACTATGACATCTACAACTTAATATACATAGTGTAACTTGTAGCATCATTTCTTTAAATCATTTCATCTTATTGATTTAAATTTGAGTAAACAAAATAATCATTGTTTAATAAATAAAGTAGCAATTTAATACTATGTAAATAAACAAACTAATTATAGTTTGGTGTTAATTAAATTGTTACCATATAATTTTTAACAATTTTTTTACTAAATTAAAAGTATGCATTTAAAACACAAACCAAACCATGTCTACATAAATAAGAACTTAATCAAGCAATTCTTCCCGTAGTGGGTAGGAGCAAAAGATGAATTGTGTAGAAAAATGAGGCCCTTGAAAGTGATACATATCTAGTTTTAACATTTCATATTAAAACTTCAAAAAATATAGATTGCATATTTATTTTCGCTTATATTATATGGATGCACTTATGCAAATAGTTTGGATAAAATAAAGAGGTTCATAATATTTGGGTTTTTTGAAGGGTTGGGTAATTTATTCAAACATTGAATGTAACTTGTGTCATAGATTTTTTAAAAAAAATTAAATAACTTAAATAAGAAATAAAACAAAATTTTATTTATATGCATATGAATCCAATGGGTGGATTTGATTGACTCTTAAAGACTTTAAAATGAATTTTTAGGCAAGACTCAAACCTTTTTAAAATAGATACTCTTGAATGATGGCAACCACCATGGACTTCCATTAAGTAATTGTAGTCTTTAGTGAGAGATTGGGGAGAATGAATTGTCTCAATGAGTCAAAGTATTTGTCTAGAGTAATATATCTATCTCGTATAGATATATGTATGTTCTAGGTGGATAGAATAATACTTTTCATATATGGGTGGATGTCTATCTCATATGAATAGAATAATGCATGAATATATAGATGTTAGAAAACATTAAAAAATTATTGAAAGTATAAATTCAATTGTTTAAAGTGTTATAATTATAAGAAGAACATATTTTATATGAAAATTATTATAAACAAAAAATCAAGAATATTCAAAACTTAGAAGAAAAAAAAATCCATAACATTTTAAATTTTTTTAAAAAATGTTTCACATACAATTTAGTTCAAAAGGTATAGGAAATCATCTTTTTTTTAAATATCAAGAATATTCATAACTTTCTATTCAAATTTAAAGGTTTAAAAAAATAGTTTTAAAATAATAAAAAAAATTATTAAATAATTTAAAAAGTATATATATTTTTAGTATTTATCATTTTTTAACTAAATTGAATGTATTAACATACTATCAAATACCTATATTTTTCATATTTGAGGATTAAAAATATTAAATATAGACATACGGCCATCAAATTTTGATCCCCAAGGAGGACCTAGTTTTCTATTCTTCAAAAAGTTCATCGCCATGACAATTGCACAGAAAATTAATTGCATGAATTTTTTACGATTATTCATAATGATGAATTGCTGGTAGCAGTGAATTTTCCTGTGATAAATTGTTGAGGGTGAATTTTCCATCAGTGAATTACTGATGATGAATTTTCCTAAAACCAAAACATATATATATATATATATATATATATATATATATATATATATATATATAAATTCTTAACTACTCTACCATAAAAAATCCTCACATCATATCCCGCACTTCCAATGAAATTGCCCCTTTAAGTGACAACACATAACACGGATTGCTATCATATAAACTAACCACTTGTCGTGGGGAGTAAGAAATCGATAATAACAGACAAGTTCTTCCTGGAGGCAACTTCTGACCGCTTCCCTAATTTCTTCTAAAAGCGAAATTTGAAAGATTGATTCAATGAACAGTAGAGGCAGACGCCTGTCTCTTTCAATTGTAACAAGGATGACCACTTGCAAGAAGAATAAGACATAGAAGCTTATACTATTTACATATAGATTCCAGAACACAAATGATTATACTACCTGCATTCCTACAAAATCGCGAGGGAGAAATTTTATGCATGGAACGTATTCAATGTTTCATAGTTAAGCAAAATTTAAAAAATGTTGAAACGCATGAGGACGGTTTTAGAGGCCTAAATTCAACATATTCTAAAGCAAAAGTATTTCTTTATGGACGACTTCTGTAATATTTATTCATATTAAATTTTTAAAAATATTATAAAAAATTAAGTGATATTCCTGGCCTGGTTACTGTGTGAAACGATTTGCGCGCATGCGAAGTCCATGGGTAATTTCTTATAGTTAGTTAAACATTTCATGCAATCTTACATCAATCTCACGCGTCACTTTCTCAAGCGTTGTAATTCAAATTCGTTGTAGAAAAAGGCAAAAGTACGTAATGTCCTCGCTCATTGTACGCAATTTCCACGATGACCATCGTTTCTAATGTCGTTTTGCATTGCTTGCGACTTCCGCGACAGTGGCGAAACCGCGTGAAGAGTGTTTAGCTTTCTGGAATCCTACTAAATGGGAACATACTTCCGTGAAATCATGCTAACAGCAAGTGAAGCAAATTAATATTAGGAGGTCTGACCTACTATTTGTAAGGACCAACGTGCAAATGGTTGTTAATCGAGCCACAAGTCAAATAACCATAATCAAAATTAGAATAATTGGTGATACAGTAACCGATTAATGTCTTATACGGCTCTAGGAAAATTCACCGTCAGTAATTCATCAATGAAAAATTCACCGTCAACAATTCACCACCACCAGCAATTTACTGCCATGGAAAAGTAAGCAGTGAATTGTTGGCGGTGAATTTTCCGTCGATGAATTGCTGGTGGTGAATTTGCCGTATGTTGTCTTATACACTTTGAGAGTATTCAAAATTTTATATATAATTCTAATGGCATTATCCTATGCTTTATGCTATTGTGTGTGGATATTTTAAGTATTTTAATTTTGTTAGTTATTGTGTTGTATTTCGGGGAAAGCTAGGGGAACAAGAGAGATAAGAATGAGCGAGAAGGGAGTGCATGTGATAGAGAGTGGGACAAAGAGAGATAAAATTAGAGAGGGGGAGAAGGAGAGGGAGGTAAG